>JBBMKB010103806.1:0-10174 GCA_037833945.1 Alaria marginata
CGGCTGCTAACGCGGTAGCGGTGCCTATCCGTAACGAGTGGAGAGAGACTCGTTGAGGGTCTAGTCCAGTCTGCCCGCTTATCAGGCGTAACGCCCGGGTTACTTGCCTATAGTTCCACACCTTCACTGTTTCACCTGTCCGAAAGGCATGTTCCGGCAACGTGCAGTCGTAAGACAAAAGTTCCACCAAAACCGCGACGGCACCGCCGTCCGCATCCAGTCGTGAACATGGGCCTGAAGCCGTGTCCCGTGTGCGGATTAATTCCGTGCCTAACTGATCCTGATCAATCTTGTGCCCTCGAAACCACATTTCGGTGCGGGTGGCCCGTCGCCACTCCGCCTGTTCCAACTGGCGGCCTCCGTCAAACAAGGCCATATCGTTCCGTGTCGGGAACTGTATCGGGTGTACTTAATGCTTTGCGTCGTTCTGGAATATTCAATATTTGCGGGCACCCGCGACATAGTACCGAAGCATACACCGATACGTAACAAACACTTTGAATGGACCCCGTCGTCCATCCACCGCCCCGTAAGCAGCCCGCCGGCATGACTACGGCTATGCAAGAAATGAGTACACCCCCCCCCGCAACCTTGCTGGGGTCTGTTCAAACTCCTTAGCAATCATTGATCTCAAACGTATCCGTTTTCGCACAGCTCTTGCCGCCCTTGGCAGAGGTTGTTTGACCGAAACATTATTCCTTGCGGTACGTAGGAGTTTTCATATATAACCCATAACCGATCATGTTTTTTAGCGCGGAGAGCAACTATTTTGACCACGCAAGGAAGGCGGGTTGTCTGCGGCGAAAGGTATGAATGGCTGCTGGGGAAGCGAGGGCTGTGTAGACCTTCGTTGGCCCAGCTCCGATAAAATAGTTGAAATATGCAGCTTTTCACGGGTCGGGTCACCGCTCGCGGGTAGGGCTGGGTCAGGGTGACCCGACCTGACCCCGTGAAATTTCGAACACCTGATGAACCGACCAGACCAGACCCGTGAGATTGCGAATCCCTCCTGAGCCGACCCGACCCGACTCGACCCGCGAGATTTTGAAAATCTCGTGACCCGACCAGCGGTTTGGGTCATGACCCGTGAAAAGCCCTTAGAAAATATCCTTGACGTTAACATATGTCGCGTACTGTACTCGTACCCCTATCGTACGAAATACGCGTCGCCATATTCCAAGGAGTTGAACAGCGCGTGCGCAGCATGTGACGACTACGAAAATGGTGCACCTCTCTACCGTAGCTGCGTTGGGATCGGGACTAAGCTACGTCCAATTTGTGCTGGAAAACGTTCGGCAGTTGAAGAGCAGTGGAGCCTATACAAGGCGGTATAGTGCGAAGGGATTTTGGCCGCCTTATATCGAGATGCCGCCCTAATCGTGTAGACTAGGCAGTTCAACTCAGACTTACAGACGTGCCAATCGATTTCAACAGCTCTATATCGGGTGACCGCCTTGTAAAGGCCCCACTACTGCAGTCGGTTGACCCCTTCGGAACTGCACCCCCGACATTTCTGAGGGAAAGGTGTTTGAAGGTACGTACGATAAGTACTGTGGGATAAATTCCCAGGTTATACTGGGGTTCTACTAATTTTTTCAGGACCAAAGTACACTCCGGGGAAAGGGCCCACCCTTATCGCTGGCGCTGCATTTTTTGCATTATTACTCTGACGACGCATGTTGAGATGGAGACACGAAACATGCTACGATACAGGCGCGTCCGTTTTTTGTGGGGATCTTCGCTTTAGGGCGCTCTGGACCTCACCCACCAACTGATTTCTGAGCAAACTGAAAGTGCAACCCAATGAACAGAACCATGTGGCCTGGGGATAAAAAAACGGACTGAAAAACAAGAAATTTTAGACGATTTTGGGTTAAGGAGATCCGTCATTCAAAAACAAAAAAGGCAAAAAGTGCTACCTCTTTATTTAGTAGAACCCATCACACATTTTGGTTGAAACGATTTCAGATATGACGGCCCAAAATCGTCTGAAGTTATTGTTTGCAAGAATATTTTTCGTTACGTAAGTCTATTAAAAAGGAAGACCATGGGATTGTTTATGGGTACGTAACACTTTTGTTTTTTACCCAAATAATTTTTCGGGAGAGGCTTACGTCTTGGGGCGGTGGATGAGAAACTGTTTTCCCCTCTTGCCGATGTCTTTTTTTTTTTACTAGAAACCCGGTCTGTTTCATCTACGCGACCTGTCGAAAGCGCCAAGCTATCGTGACTATTACTGAAATAGGGGCATGAGAGAGAGGTACCTTCGCCAGGTAGTTGAAGCATCACTAAAAAACAAGCCAGATCTACTCGTACACCAGGTATGTATGCCGTACAGGTTCATGGAACATTAAACACTAATAATAGAACGTGTAGCGATCAGTAAGTAGAAAGGGCGATGTCAAGTGCACCCAGCCCGCCAAAAACACGCTCAAGAGCCACCCACAGCCGTGCGTAGCAGCAAGGATGGCGATGTTACTTAAGTTAAGTTCGAGGCTCGCCAGAAAACGATCAGAGTCATTCCGAGAAGAAGCCAAAACATGATAAAACAATTACCGGGTATATTGGCGCGAAGAAGCCAAAAATGGCGCGAACAGCGCACCAGGAACAGAGGGCGACGTATATGGGAGAGAGTCCAGCACTGCTCATTTTATCTTTTAACTGCCGTTTCTTCCGGGCATGACCCTCAACAGGGGGCACCATCGACCGGGGACACCGTCCGACCGACGTAGATAGTCACGAAACAACCATCTTACCGACGGAAACAATCGCACACTTCCGGAAAAAAAAACATCCAAAGAAGACGAAACGGGCACTTTTGGGTTACCCCCCCCTTTCCCAAGTGTCGTGACGTGACAAAAAAGACAACAAAGCGAGCGCTCTTCTGGCTTCAAGCCATTCCTTCCTCCCCTTCCGCAAGCTCATACAGACAGCAGCACAGGCAACAGGTGTAGCCTTCCAGCTCTCCGTCGCCATTGCGCCACGACTGTATTTTTGCAGAAGATAGCTAAAACTAACAGGGCACCAAAGTGCACACGCACAAGGGCAACCAAGTGCAGCAGGCAGGCACCCCGGTAGGGCTGAAGGTACAAGCGGATGCGCCCAGAACCAGAAAAATGCTCGCTATGTTGCTTAGGCCTGTACAGCACGCGACACGAGGTGGCGGAAGAGCGGCAGGAAAAGAGCACGAAAAATGTAGAGTTAATTAACGTGACGGTTTTGTATCGGGATCAGCTTGTGCGTGAACCGTGAAAACGAAGGGCGGAAAAAAACGAACTACTGTAGAACGAACTCACCCGCGCAAAACAAAGTCGCGCCAAATAATCGAGTCTGCAACACCCTTACACATACTCGTAGTTGTGGATATGTTATACCAGCCTTGGGTATTGTTTTGTAATGTTCAGTTGAGATACTCGTCCACTCCAGAGTGAATGGAGCCTAGCCTGTCTTGTGACCACGAAATAGACAAGGCGAGTTAATGCCAGACCAACAACAAACAACCCGCACGACACTTTACTACAGCCTTATATTATACCACGGCAACCGAGTTATGTATCACCCTACTCATAAAGCAGCAGCGCTACGCCCAAGTCAGCACGAACGAACGAACAACATCGTCTCCCTTAGATGTCGAAACTAGCCCTTGCCCTGAGCTCGTATGAAAACCCCCCCGTCTTGGCGCATATGACATAATACAAGTCAAAACATCCTTCTGCAGTTGCGGGCAGCTGAACACAAATACTACCTGGTAACACTTATGAGTATCGACCATTAATTTGATCAAACTCACAGCTGACTTTGAAATCACTTTTATAAAATACTAACACTTGACCCTCTAAGGACCATGTATCTTGACTATAGTTTAGCAACCAAACAAACGAGTGTGGCCTTATCAAGCCTCTACCAAGAGCATGCAGCAGCACGACTATCACCATGCTCGCACGCGCGTTTCCTTACATCGCAGTTCTGAGGCGTTTTCTACCCTAGAGTTCCGGGCTATTTGTACGGCCTACGTCGCAATACATCACCAGTTTATTTTCGATATTTTTTCCCGCATAACCCCTTGAGAACTGGACCAACGTTTTGGGCGACACTACTTGGAACTAGTGTATGACATGTTTTGCAGTAGCAAAAAGGCTGAGTTTCACAAGGGGTTATATTTAATAAACAGAACCAGGTAATCCTTGTACAACGACCAAAAAACGATGACGATTGCGACAATTTCAGCCGTCTACGAGTGGTCTGGGCGAGCAGTACGAGTAGGATTAAACCGGACCCGTCCTCTAGACGACTCCTTGAATTGTTGTGATTCGGACACCAACTTATCATCCCCTAATCAGCAGTGCCCAATGCTGTAACCGTCGATTTTCGTCGTAATTTATTTCCCTTCGAAGCCCTAGAGACGTTGACTTAGTTTCGTCAGACGAGGATGCATGCACATGGACGTACCTTGGCCGGCGCGTTCTTGGGGGCGGAAGAGCCCTCCTGGAAGCCGTTCTTGAAGCGGCGGGGGAGGGTCTTCATGTGCCTGTTTTCACCCGGATTGGGAAGAAATTAAACGTGAGCAGCAACGCAACAGGAAAAGCAGCAGCAGCAACGCGAAAAGAAGAGGACCTCGTCATTACGGGGGAGCGGCAGGCGATATTCAAGCTCGTCCACAGGTCAGGAGGCGACATCGAGGCGATTCCGTAGATCCGGCCACCGCAACTAGTAGAGGTTAACGACCTTCTAGGGATGAAGCCAACACCACCCGGGGGGGCGAGGCGGCCTTAGGCGATAATGAGGTCCTTCCCTAGGCATGTGTAAACACTGCTAAAAGGGGGTCAGGTACCTTAGAGGAGCTAAGCTAACACAACCAAAAAACCGCTGTATACGAGAACGACTGCGGGCATATTTTTTGTGTCGGCAATCGCACCCCGCTTGGTCAGCTCAAGCACAGCAAGCACAACGGGATATCTGCTTCTCTTTTTCGCCCTCCCGACAGAAAGACGGAATGCCCTGCCTACACGTGCAACTCAAGGGCTAAAAATCCGTCTGCAATCGCACCTCGCTTTTTGTTTGTAGCTCAAGCACAACAAACACGGCGTGACACCGGCCTCTAACTCTCTTTCCCAGCAAAGATCAAACGCGTACTTGTTCATATGATCCAAAACTCAAACCACTGCCACAACAACGTTCGTTCGACGGGAGACACTCTCCATGCAGCTGCCGCGCCTTTCCACCAGCAACGCCCAAACAGCCGCTGAGACATCAGTGCCGGCACTCGTTAACCCCCCCCCCCGCGCTGCATGGCCGGTGAAAACCCGACGTGCTCCGTCCCGGCGTTGTAGGCATGTAAAGGTCCATGGCCATAACCACTACGGCCATCCATGAAATGAGTGCAACACCCCCCAGCTGCGACATACTCCAATTATTGATCGGGTATGTCAACACAGTAACTTAAAAACACGACAAAGGCTATTATTAAAAACTCTTTGGCATAAAACGCGGTTGTACCTCATGCGTCCGGTTCCCTGAGTGCGGCGGCGCTTCGCCTTCTCGCTCCAGTTGACTGAACAAAAAAGCAGAATCAGTAGCAAGCAAGGGCGCGAGAGAGAGGCAACAGAAACGTGTGGGGTCAGCAAAAACAAAATTGAACACGATAGACGAAATACTAAGGGGTCGGGGTAAGACACTTGGAGGGTGGAGGATCCTTTTATAACCAGTTAAGGACCCACGTGTAGCGATGAGGAGAACGACGGAAACAACTCAAGGCAACGCATTTATCCCACCCCTGAGCTACAACGAAGCATGGAGACCGACGGAAAGAATTCGAGCAGAGAACAACCTCACACTCCTTAAACTACACCACATAGTGGAGACAGACGACAGACGGAAACAACGTAGAGCAGCGCCTTTTGTTCTGCCCTGGTCTTGTACTATACTTCGGCACGCAGACGGTCGGAAAAAACCAAGAGCAGAGTATCTTATCCACCGCTGAGCTACAAAACGATATGGAGACCGACTGATACAACGCACAACAGAGCCTAATATCCACCCCTGTTACACCACAGCGTGGAAACCGACCGAAACAGCTTGGAGCAGCGCATCTTTCCCACCCGTGAGCTGGAGACAGACGGAAACAACTCGAGCAGCGCATCTTACCCGCCCCTGAGCTTTAAAACAGCGTCAAGACTGACGAAATTAACTAAGAGCAGCGCTTTTTTCTTTTCGTTTCGTCACTTGCACTTCCCGGCTCAACTATTATTAGTAGGAGGTTTTTCCTCTAGCGGCCAACTGGACAGAGGCAAGTGGTCATCACACCTGCCTTCCCCTCCCCCCCCCCCCCCCCCTCCCCCGTACTTGGCATCATGTTTATCACGCTTACATCAGGGTTCATTCAGCATGCCCACTGCTCGTCGCCTTGCGTCGATGTACCCATCCCTGAATCTCTAAGCTACAACTAGGCATGGGAAACCGACGGGAACAACTTATTTCCACCCATTTGTTACAAACAATACAGCATGGAGACCGACGGAAACAACGTACCCAAACCTGAATTTTGCCTTTAATAAAACAGCATGGGCACACACGAAAACAAGTATCCATCGCTGAGCTATAAATAAAATACTATACATAAAGTACCGCATGGAGATCGAAGGAAACAACTTCGCCATCGCTGAGATACATACCAGGTACTTACAACACAGCATGGAGACCGACGGAAACAACGTGTCCATCCCTATCCACCCCTACGCTAAATATGAGACCGACGGAAATAACTCACAGCGGCGCATCTTGGCGGCCGGGTAACCGCAGGACGCGCAGACCTTCTTCTGCTTGTGGAAGGAGGTGCGGCCGCAACGCCGGCAGGCCGTGTGGGTCTTGGTATGCCTCTTACCGAACGAAGCCGTTCCCTTCGTCTGCTCGCCCACAAATCAAACAAACAACCAAAACAACACAGGCAGAAAAAGGCGTTCAACACACAAACAAAACAAAGACCGACGAACAGACAAACCGACGAACACAAAAACAAAGCGAAGGGTGTGAGTATGGTTTAAACAAAAAAAAAAGCGTGAGCTGCAATAAACAGAAAACATCGCTGGTTGAAACTGCTATTCTATTCACAAGCTGAAGGTAAGCTGAGTGTGATACTTCGATAGCGCGTCCTGCATGGCCTCGTGAAGGACATAGATCGGTGACTCCCCTTGATGTGTTCGGGCGGTAGAAGCGCGCCAGCGGTCTGATTTGCCTATTAATAGTTTTCGCGACCACGGCACTGCTGCGCGTGCGCTCTGCCCTGCATGGCATTGCTTGTACGATACTAGGCCGCTCGTTTCAGCCTGAGTTGGCGCCTTTAGCCTCGCTCTAATCTACCAGTTCTCGATATGATGGTATCGCTATCCGAACGTCTCTGCTTGGGTTGTGGAAATCTTGTAGCTACAGTCTTGACAATGTAAGGGTGAGGTTTTGGAATTGACGCAAAGCAGAAACTCAAAACGAAGACCAGCATACTCCAAGGAGCCTAAACCGCGGTATGATTTCGTTTACAGGAGCAGAATACAATACTCTTACCAATGCAGACCTCAAAATACGTATGATATGCTAAATGAAATAGCACCGGGTGTCCGCATGCCGGTACGTATATGGCATACCTGACACTGACGCTGGTGGCTGACGCCGGGGACTCAACTACTGGTACTGCTCGTAAACGAGCATGACAATGGTTTAGTCAAACGATAATAGGCAAGGTCATCTCACTGCCCTACCTCTTCCGTAACGTTTGCACTGAGAAACAATCGCGATCGTCTCCACAAACCTCAACCTTGTCAACACGCAGTGCTATATTCTATTTCGTGAAGTGTGGACCAGGTGTGAAACAGCACAACTATATTATGATAGTGGACCCCATAAATAGACTCATGCACCAGATATCAGGTGCATTTCGTAGGTGAGAGACGGTCATTATGAGGGTCCTAACAAAGAGCACAGCACACAGAGCACAGGGCCTCAACAAAGAGCTCACCATTCAGAAAACAGGGCCTCAATATGGACCACACGAGGACGCGACCCAAGCGCAAATCGCATGTTATAAGCAAGTGAAAAAACGGTACCAGACAAAACACGCACCAGGTACGAGACATTCAGCAGAACACCACAGCTTAGCCCAACCAAACCAAAACTGTTTGCAACAGCAAAGCCCAATCCAACCCAGGGTCTCCACTAAAACCACCATCTTGGCCTATCGCTTCATCTTCCACCCATCCCTATCGAGGTGGCTTCCGCTGCCCTTCTAGGCCACTCCTTGCGAGGCCCTCTGTCCACAAAGCCCGCACACCCGAGTACCTACGCAACTCTGCATCGCGATTGCCAAAACACAAGGGGGATGCATCCTGGCTACACCGCAGGCAATCACAGACTTCGATTTCTAAAGACAGCTACCAAAGCTAGGCCCAGCTGGGGTGACACGGAGGCGTGGGTATGGCCATGTTTCCGTGTGCCTGTCTGTGCCTGGGTCGCGTAGCACAGAGGGATCGCTCTTGAGAGGAGAGAACATATGGGTGGTCTCATCCATCTTATACCAAGACCATACACACCGCAACCACCAAAACAGGGAAGCGCCGTCGACACTATACCTATCACACAATTCACTCACCATGGTGGTGCTGGGGAGTTGCGGGCAAGAAGATCTCTCCTCTCAAAGCCTTGCCTGTCACGACTGCAGCTCGGGCAGACGCGGTCGAGGTCGCCCACCACTCAATATTCGTCCCCCTTAAAGACACGCCTCCATATTTCAAACCAATTTTCTCACGGCCTTCCCGACTCCACACAATTCCGACTGAGGCTATTACCAAGGTGTGTGCACGACGGAATGCCCACGCGCGCGAGGGTCCGGCGGGATGGGGTGTGGGAAGAGTCCGTCGTGACCTAGCCTAGCATTTTTTTCTGAAAGTGACGAACAGAGGGAGGAATTGCCAAGCTTGATTGCGATATTTTGGACGATGTTGTTTTCTGGAATCACTGGCCCACTGTTCTCAACGCGTTGTAGCTTGCTTTGTGGCCCTCTGCCATGCTCTGGGCTCTCCAGGCTCACGGTGACTGCTATCGACTATATGCAAAAGTCTATGCCTGCTGCTCTTTTTGATGATGGTGGTACCGTCATTGAAAACTCCGTGTCTACACCTAGCAAGGCATGACGTGGGCCATAGGATGGTCTGCTTGCAATGCATAGCTGCTGCCTTGTAGCAGCGAAGCTTTGGCTTGCTCGTTGAGTGCATTGGATGCATGACCGTACCCTACCCAAGCCAAGTTAGTGGTGTGTGCACTGGACAGCTTAATTCCAGCTTTACCTCTTTGACAACGCTGTCCCCCAGTTTTATCGCGCTGGATTGAAAACGCAATGGTCAACTAAACGAAACGACAACGTCGCGAACCTTTCTCCTCAAAAGTCGCTTTCAAACAAACACCCTGCGTCAAAGATGTCCCTTTCCAGACACGTCAAGGGTTTTTGGCCTTTATATACCAGTTTTAATAAGGGAGCTGTCAGTCAAGGGGTCAAATCTCCGTCGCTTATCGAGAGTATTTTGCCCTGCATGCCTTCTCGTCATTAGGCCAAGTAAGACCGTCTACAGTATCTCGATGCACCCCGTGCCTCCGAGCAACCCTGACTGTCCCCACGGCGATTATCGAGCTTTGCATCTCAACGGTTGTTACCTGCCTGCGGTGCACGATGTAGTAGTGCGTGCTTCTCGAGGCCCGCAAAATGAATATAGTGGGCCCCATACTATTCCTATCATGACGCCCGAATGCCTTGGAAGAGACGAGGACAGGAGGACTGATGTTGCTTGCCAAACCTGCGCCGTCCATTGAAAACCTACCCTGAGGGGCGATTATCGAGCTTTGCATCTCAACGGTTGTTACCTGCCTGCGGTGCACGATGTAGTAGTGCGTGCTTCTCGAGGCCCGCAAAATGAATATAGTGGGCCTTTGGTCTTTCTGGTTGTTTTTGCCGTGGTTATTTTTCCATCTTCAAGCAGTGTCTATCTAACTACTGCGCCAGTACCTAGCCCTGGTATTGAGTACCAGGTACGTGTTTTCTCAGCCAGTATACGGTAAGTATTAGGGCTGTGTATCGGTACCGATATTTTTCGATACATCGGACGATCCGATATATATTTTATATCGGGAAGTCGAG
>JBBMKB010103817.1:0-10173 GCA_037833945.1 Alaria marginata
ATTTCTGGTGAGATATTGAGTTCCTAATGTTAGGAGCTCAGGGACTTATTGCTGCACCCCTACCGTGGGATGACTCGTCGGTCGGAGGCCATAACGAGCCGGCCACTTTTAGATGTGACGACGCTGTCTTGGATCTCGTCGCCCACCGCGTTTTGAGGGCAAGAACGTTCGACGCGTCCACTAAACAAAACTGATCGAGAGTCTCTGATGCAGATGTCGGCCAACATCGCCGAGAGGTACCCATTTGTTTCGGAAAGTTGGAGAAGGTAACAAAATCTTTTTTGTAAACACTCGGTCCCATAGAGGACCGTCCAGGCAAACTGTGGCCTGTTCGTGAACTAAACTTTAACGCTCAACTATCGGGTTTTATTGGAACTGGTATCAGGATCAGAAAGTGGGAAATCACCCAAACACGAACAGTAGACGTACGGAGCCACTTATCGACACGCTATGACGGAAATGATCGCTGAGCAAAGCGACTGACGGAACACCTCTCTCAAAGAAAATAATATCAGAACTGCATAACTCCTATCTTCGGCACGCGTGCAGGAAATACATTTGTTTCCGACCGGTCACACGTACGTCACTCATTATGTTACTGCATGTGTGTTGGGAGGGTGTTCAAAGGCTATTTCCTAGCAACCTCTCAAGTTCTGCCTGGAATTCGCAGGCCGTTACCGTGTTCCGCTCATAACAATTGGCGTCACCGTTTTAATCCGCTTGAACCAGGCGATGCGCTCCAGTATGTTACCGGTTTTCACATGCGTGAAAAACAACCAACCACCACGAACGTAGTATCGAAAGCTACGTCAACAGCTTGTTTCTGTTTGTCCTAGACAGTTTGAACGTTTGTCATCTTCATGGATCGTGTTGAACAACACGGGTTAAGTGTTTACGCATTAGGACGGAAAAATAGCTGATACATCGTGACGCTGTTTATTTGCGGATTGCAGAAAGGGAGAAAGCTACCGCAACAGCGTGCTTTATTCAGGGCAAGCTAGCGGTATTTAGGATGCGATTAGAAGGAACATGGACAAACGTGATGACCAAGCAAAGGCTACTCGTACTACTTGTACTTCACACGTGATCATGTTAGGGTAGCGATTACGGAACGTACCGCATGATACAAACCGCAATGGTTTATGAAGAAACGTCTAATTACACATACAAAACACAACGCAACTGTGCACTGCTATATCAAAGTGTGGTGCCTCTCAATTTAGTTTCTTGTTAAGGTATGAGCGCTTACTTCGGTATATAATCGGTATACGGCCGGCTGACTTGGGCCTGTCTTGCCTGCTATGTAGGGATGGAGGTTCTTCACTTCAACTGGTTAAACACACCACCATAAGCGAATAATAATACTCCAAGCAACGACCAGTCTCTTCATACATATCGAATACTACCCACGGCCGAAAACATTCGAGTGATCAAATGCTTGTTTCAGTTCTGTGTATTCGCCAGTACCCCAGCACAATCCCGGCACACAGGTTACAATCTTTGCACACTGTTGGCGTCTGCTGACTGCTACTGTAGTTTGCAGACCAGCAAAATACAAAGAGCACCCCGCAGTGATTTTTCAACGTCGTGGAACTCAAGGTCCCAGTGAATCCTACAGGTTTTTGATCTAGCGTGAGTTCAAAGGTAGTAAGGTGACGGAACGAAATTGGGCACGAAAACTCAAAGCACGCCCTACTGTTGAACAGGAGAGATTCCACAGTCATATGGTCGACACCCCTGACAAACAACGCCTCACCAGACTTGCCAAACCCTTAGTTGATAGTCACGTAAGCACAGCGTCGACCTGGATGTGACTATTGTGCACGTTGTCGGACGTTTGCGAAGTAGCCGGGGGCTGGGGCTAGCCAGGGGATATGGCTCGGATGGGTGTGAGAAAAAAGACGTGCGGCCAAGATTTCTCGAAAACTCTGTGCACGTGTTTCTGCGATATGATAGAGAAAATGTGTGTTTTAAAGTGACATCTATCCATGGGCCCCCCCGGGGTAAAAGTCCTCCGCCGCCGTGAGAAGTATAAGTTTCGGCCTATGTTTTAAAATTAAATGTATACACATGTTTCGACCACAAGGAAATGTTTCTTTTGGAGCAAACTGTATCCATGATGCGGCGGCAACAACTCAAACGATGGCATCATCGGTAAGTGTACCGCAAAGGCGCATGCATGTTTCCTTCTCCGATCATTTCAGGGTTATGTCAAGGGTTTCAATACGCCACCGAGACCATTTCTAGCTATGACGCCAACAGTCTGGGATACCAAAGTTACATGGACCCTTTGTCCGTGTGAAAACGATGACACTACTAGTGTCCACAATCGGGTTTGTGAAAGCGTCACCACCGATGTCTGGGGATTATAATCCAATGGTTGAGCGTCGCGAATAGTGCCTCCGGTGATACCACAAGCGGGGCCTTAAATAATAGTGGTTTGTTGACATGAGAGTTGCTAACTTTATACGACATGCACTTCGCCAAAATAAAGAAACCCGTCTACTTGCATACAAATTTAGACTCACCCCACGGTAAGAGATTCACTCCTTGGGACAAATGCTCCTCACTGGTTTAGCTGCACAATCGAGGAACCACCGGTTGACATGGTAGTTCAACGCAAATGCTGGTTATACGACTATTACGGGGGACCATAGTAAAAAGAGACAAATATTGTTACCCAAAAATAGATAAATATATAGGTTTTTGTCTTACCCGTAGGTCCTTTTTACTGTGGTCCCCCGTAATGGGTCATACATATGTTGATCGGGTTGCCCGATTGGAGTTCTTCGAAGAGAAGGTTTTGGTAAAGTATTCAGCTTGTTAGGTTTGGAGGCGACCCACGTCAGCCGCAAACTCCTGCTGAGGGGTGACTCAGTGCGCGTTATAAAATTCGACGTCGCTCACGGTTAAAACGTCAGCGCAACACACATATCGTCCTCATCATGAAGGACATAAGCGGCGAGGTTAGTGTAACAGAATCACAAATAAACGACGCACCTAGTGACGGAAATGAAACATTGCAGCCGAAATATAGTGAAATGAGTTTGTAGAAATAGTTTGTTCTCAGCAAAATTCAATGATAAACCGTACAAGGGTATATGTTACACCGGATAACACCCTGACCAACAGAAGTAGGCTGTATAGAGACAGTAAAAGCAACTTTCTTGACGTTCAGTAATCAGGAGCATTCCCAACAGGCCTCTCCAACGACAGAGCACAGCAAAGGCCAAGCGGGACGCTGCACGCAACACGCTTGTCGTCGGGTTTAGCGTGCAACAGTCATTTAGACAAAACCCGGACGTCTGCGCTGGCATCGGAAAAGAGAACTTACGGCACGCAGGGAAGTGTAAACGAGGTACACTACACCTCTTGATCTAGTTTCCCACATACCACGCCTGTGCCACCAATAGAACAACACCGTTCAAAGTTGGACATGCGCTAGCTATTATATACGAAGAAGTGCCAGGTGTTGGCTGATACCTGGTACATATTGTAGGGCCTTTGGTACATAGTTTTATTCTCGATCCTTGAGTACGGGAGTCCCCCACGTACTGCAGTGAAACTCGTAACGTGCACTTCACAGTGATCATAGTTCGAGAGGTTGTGAGCCTGTGTTCTGAAGTAAGACGTCTCCCGTGCGTCAGCTCGAGTGACGCCCTAACTAATCCGCGTATTTGGCAAAAAAAGGCATGGCATTTGTAGCACCGAGAGTTGAGAGCGATATTTCCCTTCCCGCCTAAAATAGTAATGCTCGGATTGTGTCGAGGAGATAACACCAAATACTCTTTAACTCTCGTAGTCATCTGGAGTTTCATTGGTACATATCAGGTTCGAATCGCTGTCGTTGTCGTTATATAAATACAACACCATCGTACGTTCGCAGCAGAGTAGTACCCCTACTGCAAAGCGAATTAAATAGACCATATATGTGAAACGCGCGGATACCTCTGAAAATGACCCCCATGCACAGTGATTTGGGCGTGGCATATGCCAACAGAAAATGTAACCTATTGCGAAGTTTTGGGTATATACGTTTAGGTAGCATCGCATCCGTCTACTTACCCGCCTAACGTTGTAGAATTATTCCGTTTCTACTCTGGTTTTAAAGTTTGTTACACTATAGTAAGTGTGCAACGAACCTCAAATCGTTTATGGTCCCGAAGGCGACCATGGAAACAAGGTGGTATTACACGGAACATGTGGGGGAAGTGGTGTAAACTGGTATATATAGTGTTGGGCATTCACGTTCAGGTAACATTGCGTCTGTTTTAATTTGCGTCTTACGTACAAGGAGAAGAACAGAACACAACTACACGCATTGCCTAGTCATGCTGTCCGTAATACCAGCATAGGTGTGGCACGTAACGTGAGCTGGTAACGGTTTCGGCGCTGAAGGAAGGGTAAATATGCAAGTATACGAAATACGGGGAAAATGTGTTTGTTCGCGTTGCTGTAGCCTGCCAGTTTTACGGACATAACATCAGAATTGTGTATTTGACGGCGGGTACTGGCGACGAAATAGAGCTCTGCGGCAGGATCACCCGGCACCCTTAGACCGTCTGATCGTGCTTCAAGCAAATACACCGTTAGAGTTTTCAAGTGGGCATACTACAGGGCGCTTGCGTGGAGCCGGAGAAGTACTGACAACGACACGCGACAGGCCGTTCGCCAATTTATCTTGTTCCGATCATTTCATGTCGGGAAATCCGAAACGCGGTGATTTCGCCGTATAGTACACCAACGCACGCGCAAATATTAACTGTCAGAGTGTTAAGCCGACGATTCGCAGAATAAGAAATATCATTTGCGGGATAAAGGGCACGTACGGCTCGGTAGCGTCGGCCACGAATAGTCGTTGTTGGTAGCAAGCAGTCAGTGTAAGGGCTACGTGGAGGGTCAGAACAATGCTTCGATTGATCGCCTCGAGGAAGAAATTGTGTTTTTTAGTCTAAAGTTCAATACAGTGTGGAACAGCAACACCGAAAGCCGGCAGGTTGGTTAAACTGGTTAGTTACAAGGCTGACGCATTCATGCAGAAATTGCGAGACAGCGAGAGCCGTACACCGGCAGCATGGTATGCTATGGACCCGGCGAAATCGCTAATTTGAGGAAGCAGCGCAAAGGAAAGGGCACGAGGGAGTGTTTCCAAATAACTGATATCTTGGTCTGGCCCACATTATTCGGATCTAGCTTCATTCATTCATGGACCTAGTTAGCTTGGATATGACGTCGTTGATTTCTTCTCGTTGCTGTAAAATTTCATAAACGCTCTTAATGGAGTTCGGACATTTTTTGCCAAATGTCGTTTGGGTCGGTTACTGGGATCTGATGTCATATAGTTTGCCGTTAATTATCTTGCTCTGGTTGTTCGTGAAATCTCCAGCTTCCCTCGTGCGGTTGCGGATTAATTAATGTTTTTGGGGCGTGTCTTACTTCTTATCTAGGCACACCCGCCCTCTGATGGCAAACTTACGCGTGATACGTACCTTCGATGTTTTTATTATCTTATGTAGTAAAATACAAGGGGCTCTGCTTCGCGGGCGGCTAACCGCCGGCCGCTGCGCTCGGCCTAGGTTCATGAGGATTGAGCGTGACATGTGGTTTATGGCGAAACGGGCGAAGTGCAAATGGCAAGAGGCGTAGTTGGTGGGCCGAGTACAGAATTAATCTGTATCCACGCCTTGTTTGGAAACTTGTGACGTATACTCTAAGAATAAGCGCAATGCATACACTTCAAAGCGCACGTTGACCACTTTTTGCGAGCACCACCACCACCACCACAAAAGAAGAAGTTCCTACGACCCCTGCCTGTTGCTCTCCACCAACCTTGACGGGCTTTGAGGGAGAACTACGTATAACTCGTCAGACTCTTGGGCATAGCACGCACCTCTAGACCGTGCTCGCGTGTGATGTGTGAACGGTCGAGGGAACCCCCAACAAAAGAAGGCAAACTTCAACGATCTGAGGGCTTAGCGCGCGGTGCTGTGCTGTTCTTGTGACAGATGTAGTAGCTGTGGGTTGGTGTGTTCTTATTGTATTTTGAGCAAAATAAGCAGGTGCAAAATAAACGTGTCGTCTACGAACATATAATATGATACGGGCGAAATAAACGTGCACGTCACATTTATCATGTGAAAAAGGTTTGAATAATTATGAAGGCCAAATGTATAGATGCCTAAATATAGTAGTACATGTTTCGCCAGTTCCCACTCAGCTGCAACAGCAGCAGCAGTCAAGAAAATCATACCAGCACGTGCAGCAGCAGTGTTCCCTTTTCCCTTTTTTTCTTTTTCTCGATTTCTGTATTTCGGAGCTTTTTATCTTGAATTTAGGCCGTTTCCCACGCGGTCCATATTTTGAGCTTCAGATTTTGACCAAATCAATTTTTCAGCCGTCCAAATCGGAAATCGAAAGGGTCTGATCACGCAAAGGAAGCAGATATATTTGAAGTTGGTGGCGTGCGCCAGAGAGAGATTCGAGCAAACGCCAACCAACTGTTGTTGTGGTTTTGCGCCGCGAAGAAACGCGCCGAGAGGCTGCACTGGTCGTCGGACCCAAGCGTCCGAGCCCACGCTGACTGCGTGCTGACTGCGTGTGGCGGCGTAACAATGAGCCGATTGCGCCCAACCTGTCTTCGTACTTTGTATTTTGACCAAGCCCAGCTGACTGCTGCACAGCTACTGCTGCTGATCTAAAGGGTCTGAGATACGAGTACGTATCCACGGAGAGGCACGCGCTGAGTGCGCTTCTCTTAATCTCCAGGCCCGAGCCCGCGCCAGCCGACTGTGGTCTGGTGGCGGAGAGACGCGCCGACAGCCAACAGCGCGTCTGGCGCGAGGCAACGTCGCTGTGTCCCCATTCAACTCATCGATCGTTCTACTGCTGCGTGCTGCGTGCCTAACATCGTAAATTTAGAGACCATGCCATTTTTTTATTTCAAAATCTGATGACCAAAGTCGTCGGATTTTGGGCACAAATCTGACGACTTGGGCCATCAGATTCTCAAATCAGTTTTTTTCCGGTCCGATTTTGCAAATTCGAACCGCGTAAGCAGGTGCTTTCATTTTTTGGGGCACAAAACAAAAATCTGAAGCTCAAAATCGGCCGGCGTAGGAAACAGCCTTAGTGTAAAAACGGCCATCTCGCCCAGTTTTAGGCCGTTTTGATTCTGACCAAAGTTCTGGAGATCCATATTTCTACTTTTTTTGGCCTCTTTGACAACATGTATCTTGATTTTAGTGTGGACAAAAAATATCTTGAAATATGTTGAAATTAGAATAGGATTTTTATTATCTTGGGATTAGTGCTGGAAAAGTGTAGAACACGAGGAACGCGAGTGAGAAGATGAAAATACGACTCGTCTCGAGGGGGGGCGTCGTAGACTTCGATGAGTTATTTGTCGTAGACTCGCTGAGAGACAAGATAGGGGCTGTGAAAATTGTATGTAGGTCTATGTGTGCGTCGTGTTGCTGCTATTTGTTGTGTTTTTTTTTAATCAAAATGAAGTATTCGCTTGTGTGCGTGCTTATTCGTAATGCTTGTTGGTATCATTGTTAGTTATTATCCAAAAATGATTCCACTCTGCTGGCAATTTCACGTGTGATAAGTAGCTGAAACGTCTAACCTCGATTATACCGTATGTGTGCGTCGCGTTTGGTATCGACGCGTTGTTTCCCATTGTACTTTGCTCGGTACACCATCGCTGCTGGCGACTATATGTGAAAACATATGCACGTACGTTTTTTATTCTTCATTCCCATGTTTACTCCCTGCCGTGCTTATTTATTTATTTCTTTGTGTTATTTTATTGCTTTTGTTCTTTGCACTTTGCACTACCTCACATATCTGTAAAATAGTCTGTTTATATGGGGGTGTGCTTATTCCTCGGTTTAAATCACGAGCCTTCGGTCGTTTGTAGCCGAACAAGTTTGGTGTGAACGTACGCTGACTTCCTTTTCGCTGATAGCCAATAGTTCGCGGTTTGTTTCAATATATAAGTCAACAGATATACTGCAGAGTAGGTGACGCCTGTTCTCTGACCTCACACTCACGGTGATGATGAGGTAATGTGAGACCAACAACAACCACCACAACGATCACAACCCTAGACGGAGACAATGAGACACTTAAAGTACTGTCGACAGAGCAAGAAGAACCACTACCACCACCACCACCACCACCACCACAAACACCACCAACAACTACAACAACTACACCAAAAACTACAACAACAACACCAGAAACTACAACAACAACAAAAACAACAACAACAGCAACAAACACACAATTTGACCGTTGCGTCCACTGTCCTAGAAACCTTGTACCTCGAGCAAACCAGCAATCGAGGGAAGAAACACGAAACCATACATTTGCTACCACAGACTTGGCCTCACTGCGTTAAAGAAGCCCTTTTCGCACAAGGAAGAACACCTGGGGATCTACACACATATGTACGTATCACCATGTTCTCTGTCATCGGCAATGGGACGCTGAGCACACCCACCATACGTGTATATCGTCACAGAGACTGATTTCGTCCTCCTGCTGTATTGCGTACTCGTACGCGTTCAACGCCACGAAAGGAAGCCAATTCGCATGGCCAACTCCAGAGCAACTTCCAGATAGAATGGCCTTGGCATAGAGCTTACCTTTATTTCAGTCTTGAGTACAGGGCTCTACTTAGGAGAGTAGATGCCTCCCTAGCAGGAGGTAGATGTGGCGGGCTGTCCACCTTTTATTGCGAAGGGGTTTCCACATAAATACGATAAGCGTTATCGCGTGACAGGGAAAGGGGATATATATTGGTGTCTGATGCCACCGCGATACAGGCTGGTATGTGTTTCAAGATGAGTTGGTGCGTGGGTGGGTGTGGGTGGGTGTGGGTGGGTGGGTTGGTACGTGGATGACTGCGTTCGTACCGGTGTGTGGTGGCCGGTGCTGTTTTTGTTTTTTACATTGTTTTGTCTACTACAAGGGCTTCGCGTGGTTACCAGCATAATATACTGGTTTTTGGCCTATTTCGGCATCCAGGTTCACCCCTAACTGTACCGGTAGGTTATCGATTTACCTGATCAGTGGATCTCACTACCGGGTGTGGATCGTGGCCCAGTTACTTTTTTGTATCTCTTTGTATCCGCTTTACCGGTTTCACCTTGGCGGAGTTGGGGGAGTCTTTACGGTCCCACTCGTGATATCATGGTAGTAAATGTGACTCGGAGGCTTGGTCACAGTCCCTGTCTCGGGGATCGCCGCAGCACAGGACCTAGCGGCAAGGTTACGCCCAAGCCGGAGTCGGAGATTGTGGGTCAAGCCGGGAGTAAAAAATCGCGAAGTGGTGGTCGAACAGCAGTCTACTCTGGTCTACTTCTAACTTTTACGAGGCCCTGGGCAGGGGACAGCACGCGCAAACATCAGTAGACGAGGTTGCCGCAGTTGACATCGCGAGCAGTACAAACGAGGATTGTGGAGCTTAGTAAAACTGTTAATTGGAGTCGTATCAAAAACGGCAACCCATCGCGGGGGCGGTCGGAGCGGGTTGACGCCGGAGACTGTGATAGCGGCCGCACCTGTTTTCCAATCCGGGGAATTCAAACCCACCTAAACCTTTCTTCGTTTTCTCTTTTTGTAGTGGCCGCGATAGGAGCGCTGGAGTGAAAGAGGCGGGGAAGTTAGGAGTACCAGGTATATCGCATCGGAATTTGTATCTATTTATCCTTCTACTGCGTCAGGGATGCTTTGGAGTTTTAATTTCATGACGCGATTACCCTGTTTTGCACGCACGGCCTGAATGCGGAAGAAAACTAAACAACCATATAACGTTGTTATCGTCTTGTTTTTCGCGATTTACCGGTCTTATTGGCAATCACGAGCAAGCGTTTTTTCAGTTTTTAATTCCAATGCCAATCAAAGCAATATTAATACCAGGTAGTGAGTAAATGATCCACCAACAACAAACCACGACCTCAATGCCGAACCATCTTTTCGATCTCGTCCAATTGTAGTGCTATTATTCTAAAAAAGCATAAAAACACTCCAGCTGTAAGATCGAGGATTTCGTCGAAACTTACTCCGCAAGCTGTGTGTGATACATCGGTCGCGCGTTTTACGGAGGGGGTGTATATGTCCTCATGAACGGTATAGGTCAGCGACTCCCCTTAGTACTAGCGAGTA
>JBBMKB010103828.1:0-10173 GCA_037833945.1 Alaria marginata
CCCCCCCCTCCCCCCACTCCCTGTTTGACGACTTTTCGTTTGTTTTTTTTGTGCGAAGTTGATACTGCGGCACCCTCGTCTGATGGCTTACCGCGTGACGTCTCACGTTGCCCCCAAGACCAAGTGGCTCCGGGAGCGCTTGGGCCTGGGCCAACCGCAACTGCGCAAGGTACGGACGGGTGCTACGATAGAGGTAGCACTTTTTTTGGCTTTTTTTGTTCCTGAATGACGGGGCTCCTTAACTCAAAATCGTCGGAAACTCCTTGTTTTTCCGCGCGATATTATTGTATGCCTCGGCCATGGGTTTGTTCATCGGGTTGCGCTTTCAGTTTCCTCAGCAATCAGTTGGTGGGTGAGGTTCAGAGCGCCCTAAAGTCAACATCCCCAGAAAAAAACGGGTATGATAAACCTCTGTCGCAGCATGTGTCTACGATAGGCACATATATGTCGCTGACCCACCGAAAATCGTGTTGCGTCTTCCGCCCGCAGTACAGCTGCAGTGCAGCATGTACTGTCGCACACGCTTGTGTGCTTATCTTGTACCTGGCAAAATATATACCAGGTATAAATAAAAATAAAAAGTACACTTCAGCTGTGAGATCGATAAAAAGGGAATTTCGTCGAAACTCAGCTTTTCAAGCTGCGTGTGATACTTCGATCGCGCGCAAAATATATACCTGGTATCTGGCATATATATATATTTATTTTTAGTCCGCCGCACTATGATACGAGTACCCTAGGGCGACAAGATTTGGTTTGGATGCACGTCACGTGTGTCTTTATAGTGTCTGTTCATGCTACGAAGTCCCTTGTTGTTGTTTGCCGTGCCCCAACCCCGCTTGGACGCGCCTCGCGCGACTATGCAACTCCCCTGTCTGAGACGTATATTGTGCGTGCTACCCGTATCGCAGGATGCGCCGTGTGATGTGTGGGACACGGTTTACTTACTCTTTGCTTCGTCTGTCTTTTGCTTCTGGCGCGTTTCCCTCCGTTAACAGCTGATCACTACCTACCCGGCGGTGCTGAGCCGGAGCGTTGAAGAAAACTTGGAGCCGAAGTTCAAATGGCTGGAGGCGAGTGCGGGAGGGAGATTGGGCGTGTTGACCTAAATATATGTACTGGGTGGAAGAGCGACACCGATTTTCTTATGGCAGGGACATGACGCGAGGTTGTTGGTCGGCTTTGAACAGGGTAGGAGAGCGGAACAGGTCGCACATCGCGGGGACGTTGTGACGCGAGGTTGCAATTGGGTTTGTTCTTGTTCGGCAAATTAATGGTCACGGCGCACTACGAAGCTCTTGGGGGCAGGCAGGACGTACCGTATAGGACAAGAGTATAATACACCCCACCTTGAATACCACACCCACATTATCACCCGGGGTGTGGTGTATATCACCCCCCACAGTATACCACCCCGGGTGATAAAAATCCCAAGCCCCATTTTTTTATCACCGGGGGGGTGTAACAATCTTGTCGTACTGGTATACGGTACGAGTGGCGGCAGGATGTTGACGCTTTGGCGCTGCTGTTGGTGTCGGTGTTTGCGTTGGCGATATCGATGTAGACTTTGCTCTTTCTTCTCTTTTTTTTCACTTTTTTTTGGCGTTGGGGCCAGCTGAGTTTAGTTACTGTCTTTTATTTTGTGGCGGTGGGGCTAACTGGGTTCCTGTTTGAGTGTTTTGTCTTTTTTTTATTGGTGGGGCTAACCGGGTTTTTTTTTTTTTGTGGCCGTGGGTCCAGCTGAGTTATTGTCTTCTTTGTTGTGGCGGTGAGACGCTATTACGGGGGACCATAGTAAATAAGACTATTGTTATTAATAGTAAAAATAGGTCAATATATAGTTTTTTGTGTGTACCGTAGGTCTTATTTACGATGGTCCCCCGTAATAGCTGAACTAGAGCTGGAGCTTTTTTTCGTGGCGTTAGGACTAACTGTGTCCTCCCGTCGTTATCCTCCAGGAGCGCCTCGGAGCGACCCCGGAGGAAGTGCAGGTGTTGATCAAGCGCTTTCCCCTTATCTTCGGGTACAGCACCTCCCAGGTACGTTGTGTCCACCCGCGGGTATTGCTCTTTCTTGTGGCTCCAAGGCGTTTCTTGGTGCCAACAGTTGATGGCATGACTGTGCGTTTATTTGTTGGATCGCCTACGGTGTGATACTCGACCTTTTTTACTGCTATCGCTGTGCAATAGAAAGGTTTGAATCTGGTTTAATATGAAAGCCGTCCCTTGTCGATTCAGGTGCCCCAGGGTCTCACACAGAAACGACGCGAAAGCGGGAATAATAGCGGGCGTTGCCCTGCCTGCCCTACACTGCCCTACCTCGCGCAGAATCTAGAAAATAGTGGCGTTCTTCACGGCAGATGTACCTTACCTTATCTTACCGTACCCTACATCACGTTATCTTACGTTACCCTACCCTACTATTAATACCGCACCCTCCCTTATATCACCCTGCACCATCTTACCCTACACCACCTTACCCTACACCACCTTACCCTACCCTACTACCATACCCTACCTTATGCCACCCTGCACCATCTTACCCTACACCACCTTACCCTGCCCAACCCTACCCTACCCTACTACCATACCCTACCTTATATCACCCTGCATCATCTTACCCTACACCACCGTACATTACACCATCTTACCTTACCTTACCCTATCCTTCCCTACCCTACCCTACCCTACCCAGAACCTAGAACCCACGGTGGCGTTCTTCACGGTAGACATGAGCGGCGGGCTGGAAGAGATCAAGGCCGCCGTGATGTCATGCCCTTCCATCCTCAGCCGAAGCCTCGACAAGCGCATCATGCCACGAGCGCAACAGATGCGAGATAAGGAGATCGAACCCCGCTTTGGCCCTCACAAGTGGGTTGTGTCCACGTACACAGACGCCCAGTTCAACCGGTGGCTGGATGGAAGAGGCACCTAACTCTTGCGGAGGCGGTGTCAAAGTGGGGATAGGGGAGGCGGGGATGGGGGCGCGGGGGAGGGGGGGGGGGTTGAAGACAGTCAAGTCAGTGTACAACAATCAGTACAAGAGACCTAGGAATATGAAACACGCTCTTACAGGGTTCGGAGATAGGCAAGTCAGTGTACAACAACCAGTACAGGAGGCACTTAAGAATAAGAACGGGACGACCTCTAAGAAAAAACAGGTTGAGATACGCAGGAACATAAGAAACTCGGGTGCCGTTACACATTTGACATTCGTGTGGAACACGCCCTTCCCCAAGTATAAAATTTTAACCTGGGTTGCATTTCTGCTGCTTAGTACAGTAGTAGGTAGGTGTCCTGGGAAAACTACACCGGGCTACAATTTTTTACGTAGGTATGGCTTGAGGGGTGTAAACTATTGAGAGGGCGGTGGTGACGGAAGACAGCCGCTTGAGCCGTTGAAGGGCTTGTTTGTGGGTGTGCTTATGACACGGTGGACGGCATATGGATGGAGGTGTTCATAGAGGACGTATTTCGTGTACAAAAAGGAGCTAGCTTTCCGGAATAGAGGCGGGTTTTGAGTTGTGAGAAGCGCGTTAGCCCGTCCGGTTAATTTGCCGTGGGCGGGAGAAGCGTAGCGTGAGAGAAAGCTGCGAGGACGTTGTAGAGTTGAATGTTGGGGTCACTCGTGGCTCGTCAGCCGAGTAGGTGCCCGTCGTCGAGCTTGCTTCTTTTGAACGGCGAAAGCATGGGTAGTAACTACTGTACAGTAGATTCTGGAAGATGTCGTCGTGGCGATTTTTGCGATATTTCGAAGTATCAGATTTTCATACATCGAAATATCAGATTTTCCATATATCGAAATATCAGATTTTCCATATATCGAAATATCAGATTTTCGATGTATCGATATATCGGCTTTTCGATACGTTGAAACATCGAGTACTAGGTAGTGCTGAAGGATGTCGTGCCGATTTTTTCGATTTTTCGAAATATCGATTTTTCGAAATGTCTTAATATCAGATTTTCGATATGTCGGTTTTTCGATATATTGAAATATCGAATACATCGAAATATCGTTATTTTTGTGACTCGAAATATCGAATTTTTGATACAGCGGTATATCGAAGTATCGAACGCATTTGATAGTCCATCCCGTGGCATCCCCGTAGATTTTATGCTGATATTGAGCGAAACAAATCAAGGTGTCATCGACTATCGAAATCGTGCCAATCGATCGAAATCGTGCCAATCGATTTGAGTTTTTGTTTGTCGATATATCATATCGAACTCGCTGCTCGCTCGATACCCGTCACTACAGTAGTGGTCCCTCTGTAGCACCGGTTGAGTAGGGCCAGTTAGTTGCCCGCTACAGTGCTTGTGAAATCGCTTGGTACAGAGGGGAACAATTAGTAGTGACAGTATGCGGAGTAGCGCCTGTTGCCGCTGCGGTTGCCGCTATAGTGCCGGTATTTCCGGCCGGCACATGCCGGCGCTATAGAAAGGCCACCACTGCTGTAATGGTTTTTGATGTGGCGAAAGCTAAGGTACCGCAGGTGTTGCTGGCCATGATCGCTGGCTTGCCTAGGCATCACTTCACTGTTTATCGTAGAAAAAAAGGCTTCTTGAGGTGCACCACATGTTGGGACGGGCGCTGGCTACGATAGGAATAGCACTTTGTTGGCCCGAAAAAATCCGACCAACGGCGCTCCTCGATCGAAAAACCGACCGTTTTCGTTGGAATGCCGATTGTGCTCTCAACAATTTCTCAAAAAAATACCCGTGGTATTTTCTTGGGTGAGGTATGGAGCTTGTCGAGCGAGGAAAAAGCCTCTGGAAGTTTTTGCTGCGCCCCTCTAATGTAGCATGTATCGTTGGTGGTTCTCTGCTAAATATTTTGCGCGAGTACGTACGTAGTGCGCGAGAAAACCCCCCCCCCCCCCCCCGTGCGTGGAGGCGGGCTGCTTTGATATGTGTACTCACCAACTGGAACCTTTTTTTATCGTTATGTAGACGTTTAACGTTTTCGTTTTTTAACAAAATTGCACTTTATCGTTATAGGTATGTAGGCGTGTTGGTATTCAGAACTGGATTTTATCAACATGTTAAATATTTTCGTAATCAGAACTGGGTTTTTATCGTCGCGAAGACATTTTTGTACTAAACACTTTTTGTGGACTCTTATGATGGCCAGGCGGATATTTTTCGTTGGGCACTGGAATCCAAAGTCGTGCGGGCATTGGAGATACATTGAACTGAACATCCGGACTAATTTTGTTGGGCACTGGACTTGAAAGTCGTGCGGACACGTTCGTTGAGGGCTGGACATTTGTAGAAATGTAGACGCACTTGACCTCCAAAGTCGTGCAGACGTTTTGATTGAGGACTGGACTGGACTTGGACTCTATGGTCATGAAAACATGTTTTTGTTGGGCACTGGACTTTCAAAGTCGTGCGGATATGTTTGTCGAGCACTTGACTTCCAAAGTCGGGTTGACGTTTTGATTGAAGGCTGGACTTGGGACTCTATGGTCATGAAAACATGTTTTTGTTGAGCACTGGACTTTCAAAGCCGTGCGGATATGTTTTGTTGAGCACTGGACTTTCAAAGTCGTGCGGACATGTTGATTCAGCGCTGGACTTTCAAGTCACGATGTAGACCCTTTCTTGGTAGAGGTGGCATTATAAGGAAGACTATGAGGTTAGACGCTTTCTTGGTACCGAGCACTGGACTTTTGTCGTTAGGTATGCGCTTTCGTACTCACGCTGGACTTTAAATAGACGGTTTCGTACAGAGCACTGGGTTTTATAGACTACATCCAGGCTTTTTTTCTTGTCCCGCCATCAACTGGATTTTATCGTTATATAGACGTTTTCGTTAGAGTATTGGGCTTTATTTTCACACCATAGGGCATGGAGACTTTTGCATGTTCACGTGTATGGTGCACGTGTTCGCACACTTGAGTAGTCGTAGGCAATTGGCTTTATCGTTATGTAGGCGTTTGAAGGATAAAAAGAGGAGACACATACCGGTAAGAACTTGATTGGCTGGGTAGAAAAAACAGCAAGTACGATACGCCCGTGGTAGGTGGGGAAAACAGATCTGGGAAAAAAATCTCGAATACGATAGGGGCCCCACCCGCGTGGTGGTATGTGGTGCGATCATTTTGGTCTACGGTTGAGGTGTTTTTCGCCGAAGAGAGGGCAAAAAAAATACCGGGCATAACTCGTAACGTGATTTAGTCGAGCTGAAGTAGCAGCATTTCTGGGGTCGACGGTGGTATACATCAAAACCAAAATGGCACATTGATAATTGACGAGATATTTGACGAATCTGTGAATCTGAGTTTTTACTTCATGAGGGTTATCGATAGACGTACATGCGACAAATTGTATGCGCCCCCTTCCGTGGACCAGGCGAGGGCAATGAGACTAAAACAGCCCCGCAATTTTAGGGGTCATCATCGTATCATGACCTCGAAACTTGAGTTGCGGGGAGCGGCAAGTTGTTCCCAGCCAGCGTTCACGAGGCATCAGGTTGTTACGAGGGAAGAGAGTTGATAGTTTTCACGGCCGCCGCAATTGTAGGGGCCCCTTTGGAGGTGGGAGAGGCCGGAGCGGAGATCTACGCCGTTCGACCAAAATCTCCCATGTTTCTGTTGTTTTTTTCCTTCGGTGCTTCCCACCAACACAACAAACAGGTTGACGAAAGCAGTTACTAATGTCCACCAGCGCAAGTTCATATTACCGGGGACTACGAGTATAGTAAACAGGACCAAATATTGTTAGTAAAAATAGGGGAACATATAGGTTTTTGTGTGTACCGTAAGTCCTGTTTACTATGGTATAATGGTCCCCCGTAATATCGTAGTGATAACCACCCTATCTTATTCCACCATGTATATTATAACCCGCAGAAACTTATCATAAACACACAGTACGAGTAGTTTACTTTCAGCGTCTCGGGAGTCTGTCTCTATACACCGCTGTAATAATAGCTTAAACAAACAAATGTCACTAAGGGTCATTCTAACGAACACGCAGAATGTAACGAATCATGACAAAAAAATCGTGACATTTTCATCTCGCAAATCGTGATATTTGTGAAACAATCGTGACGACAGTGAAAAGTTTAGAAAAATCGAAGGAAAACAAAATAAAAACGAAGGATTCGTGACAAAAACCCTTGATTACTTGTTTTTAGAAGGCGTACGACACAACGCCAACCTGCACACGTGGCGAATCGTGTGTTTTTTTCCCGTGGCCAAACCGAATGGCCCTGAAGCGCGCCACCCTGCGGTAGGCAGCGGAAATACCGTAAAAACCCTTACGGGCTTGCTTGGCAGAGGGGGGAAATTGTCGAAAATGAGCGATAAGTATTAGTATCAACTTCAGGATCGCACACACGTACTTTAGCAGCTCGCGTTGCTATTAATAATACCACAATTACGGGGGGCCATAGATAGGACCAAATATTGTTATTAATAGTAAAAATATGGAAATATATAGGTTTTTGTGCGTACCGCAGGTCCTACTTACTCAAGGTCCCCCGGAATAGGTCAGGCGATGTGTTCGAAGCGCAGCGAAAGGAGCTGTACGGTATACTAGTCGCGGGCAGCATGGTGAAACTTGTACTGGTGTTGCACCCTTCTCGTAGCATGGTGATAGTACAGCAGTACCGGCCCTCTGATAAGAAACCGAGGTATGGTTTCAGGCTGGGTTTCTTATTTGAGAATGTGTGTGTCCTACACTAACTTCAGCATAACAGCTGTCGACTTTCTTATTTCCCCGTAATTTTTAGGCTGCGTTTCTTGTGGGGCTCTTTCTTATGAGAGGGCCGGTAGTGTATACTTGTGGGCCATCCCACGGTAGGGGTGCAGCAGTAATTTTCTGAGCTCCTGACATGAAGAGCTCAATCGGTAGGGGTGCAGCAGTAATTTTCTGTGAGCTCCTGACATGAGGAGCTCAATATCTCACCCGAAACATGACTTCCAAGATTTTCGTTCGCGCAAACCGATCAACCTTTCTATCCGCTAGTCCTGACAACAATTGTAAAAATACCATACCAACCAGTAGTTCCTCACTTCATGCGCTCAACCGGTCAGGAACGTTTGACCCCAAAAAGTGCAACCCCTACCGTGGGATGACTCTTTTGTGCTGGTGTTGCACGCTTCTAATGTTAATAGAAGGTTGGTACGATCACACTTGCCGTGCTTTAGGTCGCTTTGCCTGGGTCTCGAAAGGGTTCTTAACCCTTCCTACTACGTACAGTAGTGGTCCCTCTATAGTGCCGGTATGTGCCAGCCGGAAATACCGGCCCTATAGCGGAAACCGGCACTACTCCTTACACTGCCACTACTGGTTGTTCCGATCTGTGCCAAACGATTTCACAGGCACTATAGCGGGAACGATTTCACAGGCACTACTGGGGGAAACCGGCACTACTCAACCGGCACTATAGAGGAAGCTCTACTGTACTGCAAAAAAAAACTGCCTTAATTCCAAGTAGTCTGTCGCCATAAAACGTGAATGCGGTTCTAAAGGGGTTGACCCAGAACCAGAGCTGCAGCAAAAGGTATCGCGCGGTGCTGTCGCGATCAAGCGTCTTGGCGCCGCTCCACCGGAAGTAGTCGAGCGACAAACAACGCCTCTCGATATTATCGAAAATCGTCGTGATTGCGTAAGGGACGCTTCTAACGAACAAAAACAAATGTCACACGAACCGTGACAAAAAAAAGTCAGTTTGATTTTTAAACGTGACACAACGCCAATTTCCAAATGTCACGAAATATATTTTTTCACGAATGATTATTCGTTTTCGTTCGAATCCTGCTATATTGCGTTCGTCAGGAATGACCCTAACACCTAAAACCCGTCAAAACCGCACCTACGTTTCGGGGACAAGCCACTTAATAATGGTATCGCAGCGTGCGGTAAACAGGTACTAAATGGGTACCAGGTACACTATTCATAGAAGAAACGTAAAAAAAATCAATATATTATTATTAATAGAAGAAAAGTTCCACCGGCGGGAGGCGGGAGGAAGAAATAGAGACAGGAAGCCCAATATCCGGTCCGAACAAGCCTTAACCTTCAAACCCCTTGGTAGATAAACCACCAGGTATAACTATTTCATGGCCAGGAAGGTTAGCGCCCAACATAATCAATCTTAAACCCCAGCGATAGCACCACAAACCCACAGTCAGTCTCCAACATACCAACCTTCGGGACCCAAGCGATAGCAGCACAACGCACAGCGTCTGCGGTTTAATCAACCGAAGACCACCACGGTAGCACCACAGCGCACCGTGCTCAACGAACCCAACAGTGGGTCAAGCCTTGGCAGAAACACAACAAAAACGCCACCAGGAAAAAAACTATATAACACAGTACCGTGTCCAGGAAAGGTGGATTCCATCGTAAGCAACCGTGATTCCCAGCGACAGGATCACAACGCACAGTGTCCGATGTAACCACCTTCAGACCCCATCGACAGCAGCACAACGCACAGTGTCAACTGTAATCAAACCTTGGGGACCCAGCGAAGGCAACAAAACGAGCAGTGCCGAGCGTTGTCAACATGATAGTTTACCCCAGCGATAGACCACAACGCATAGTGTCAATCGTAATCAACCGAGGACCCCAACGATAGCACCACAACACACAGTGCCCAACGTATTATTACTATTATTTATGCCCCCCGACAATGTAGCGTAGCAGCCGTTCCGATATAAATCCAATACTCTTCCGTAAAGCAGTAGTATCTCTCTTATGATCCTCTTCCAACCATCTCCCAACTTCCCTTCCCCACATCTTTTAATTTTAGCTAAAATATATCATATCCCCCATCAATGCCCAACGTGCTCAACAGTGGGTCAAGCGCCTTGGCAGACAGAAAACATAAATTTGTCACCGGGAGAAACATCCAAAGTATACACAATGGCCAGCAACAGTGGCGTCTATCGTGTTCAACCATGGACCCCAGCGGTGGCAACCACAACGCACAACGTCCAACACAATCCCCCGAAGCCCCCAGCGATAACACCACAACGCACAGCATCCGCCACCTAATGCCCAATGAACGCGCTCGATGAGATGCACCCCTTCAACAACTGCAAACACAAGTTCATGCTAGTTCCAACTACAGTAGTGGGGCTTATATAAGGCGGTTCGAATAAGGCGGTCACCCGATATAGGGCGGTTGAAATCGGTTGACACGACTGTAAGTCTGAGT
>JBBMKB010103839.1:0-21862 GCA_037833945.1 Alaria marginata
GGGGGAGGGAGGGTGTATCCTAACGTATCTGTCTTGCACCTGGTTTTTTTTTCTCCCTGTTTTGTCCTAGTATTTGCTGGAAAAAAGAGGAAGAGTATGGGTCGCTCGCATCCGTGCGGTTTATTTTTTCGCCGGCGAATGTGTGCCTAACTTCTTCGGCTGCTGCTCCCATGTCGTAATAGTCTTATCACGTGCTGTTGATTAACGTTGTACTTTGTAGTAGGCTCCTTCTGACGCTGCTGTTTTTTTTGTTTTCCTCCGCCGCTCGCAAAATCCCCCAAGACGAGCGCGGGGTTTCGGAACATTGTTTGGTCAGTAATGCCGCGGTTGTTTTTTTTTTACGGGTGGACTCTTTTCGGCCGGAGCGGGGCACGTCGAGGGCGCGTGCCCCCAGCATAGAGACGCCATGCGCATGCAAACGCACAACGGGGGCGAGAGTTGGAAAAAAAAAAAAAAACGTGTGCTTGGCACACGAATGAGTAATGTACACACCAGTTAAGACCCCATTAGTTTTTCCTTGTAACGAGTATAACGAGTAACATCAATATACCGTATATTTTCTGTGGCGTAAACCGGTAATTCCTACGGTATGTTTTGTGGGGGCTGTTCTGCTTGTATTTCCTACGGTACGTTTTGTGGATTTTTCCCGCGTTGTTTTAGGGGGGAGTCAGGGCGGCTGGTTCGTCAGCGAGTTTTTATTCGCTAAGCGCTCTGTTGGTCAGGAGGAACCTGTGGTTATTCGTAGCGGCGGCTGCAATGAAATGCAAGGGATCGTTAGGAGGGACAGAGGAGGCGGGAGGGGGCGGGGAGGCCCCGTTTACCGCAACACCTAAGGGAAGAGGGGAGGGAGGCTATCTATTAGTCCGCGCCATGATAACACGGTCGTAGGTTGATACCCCAGAGTACGCGCGTACTCAGGAGCGAAGAGCGGAGGTTGGCACAATAATAATCTTCTGCATTTTTGCCGATTGAGATCAGCAAAAGAGCAATCTTCTGCATTTTTGCTTCTTCACTGTGACGCTGTGACGTTTAGCACCCAGTTAGTGGACGCCTTTCATTATCGTCAGTGATGTACGGCTGCTTGACCGAAGAATGGAGAAAAATGGCGGCAGGATTTAGGGAGAAGGAAAAAGTAAAAACCTTGGGGGTTTGGAAAATAAACTTCGGCTGGTTCCCGCCCAAAACCTCTTGGATTTTTCCAAGAAGAAGAAAGGATCATCGCAGCTTTTTACAGCGGGGCAGGAGTGTATCGATAGAAGGGATCTAGAGCTAATTTGTTGGGGGGTCGTAGTGACGGATTGTCGACTGATTTGTATTTTTACCTTTGGGCACGCTCATTTCGAAACGCCGTTGAGGCGTTTTGAGGCCGCCGGCGGTGTCTGAAGATCCCGCTGAAGACACCCGTTTCCCTACCACCGTTCCGAGCTAGTCGGGCGGCCATGCCCCCTTTTCCCTTGTCAGTTCTTTTTTCCAGTCCTTTTGGAAGCTTGTTTGGGCTTCTTGGCGCATCCTTTTTTTTGCTAGCCAGTTTATGGCTGTCGATAACGGTTTGCCCCCATCGTTTTTTTATGTTTCGCGTTTTTTTTTATGTCTATGCATGTATGTTGCACCCGCTTCACACTTAGTAAACCCAGCCTTTTTATTTTTGGTGGGTGTATTTTGCGGCATGCAGTGGACGCCAGCGAGGAGGTCGTCGAAGGCGTTGTGATATAGCGGGTGGAGCAATAGGAAATAGCGCACGGCTTTGCTTGCGCACCTGAGCAAAGCCTGTGCACGCGAGGCCCGATAGCGGAACGCGTTTGGGAGGTAGCTATGAACACATGTACCGGGGTGAAAACGGTAGTATTAATAATAGTCTATATACCTGGTACTGGAGTAGTTTCTGCCAGTAAATCACGCTGCCAGTTGTAGTAGAGAGAGTGAGTCAGCTCGAGAGGGCCACACTACAGGCTGTTGCCACCGCGGACGGCCTGTATATTATAATCGATAACGTCGCGCCCTCGGACGTTTTGGTGGGTGTGCTATTAATGGCTCCATTCGGGGCATCCTGTCCACAAGGAAACATGTTGTGGCAGCGTTTTGTTTTGTTGTCCGTCGATGCCAGGGGCAGGCAGGTCTGTTTTTTGGTATGGGACATGTACGATACTATAATAGTGATAATCGATGAATCAATAATACCAATTATTTATGCATGTATCGAATATATATATATATACATGGCGGTTGTTTTCACCAGCCAAAGCAGTTTTTGCGCACACCCTTTTCGCCTACTCGAGGTGTGAAAGAGGTCGTTCGGCCCTGGGGATGGACGGACCATGATGACTTTTTGTTTCCAATATGCGGAATTTCGGGCAAAACACGCGGATATATGTTGAATATTCGTACGTGGATGTTCATGCTGCACGAAACAGTTCGGTGTTTTAGTTGCTTTCATTTTACTGCATCTGTGACGCGTTCTACGATGAAGGTAGCACTTACTTTTTGACTGAAAACGCGTTCTGAATGACTGGGCTCCTTAACCCAAAATCGTCGGAATTTCGTTCTTGTTTTTTTGCATTATATTTCGCTGTATACCTAGACCATGGGATTGTTCATCTGGTAGAACTTTTATTACTTTTCTCGAAATTAGTTCTTGGGTGGGCTCCCGAGAACAAACGGTGCACCTCTACGTAGCATGGGTCCTGTCCCGGAGCAGCGGCCAGGGGCGAAGGGGTACTTATCCCTCCTCCTCCTGCTCTCCGTGCCCCGCGCCTGTCTTCGCGCCTTCCTCCGGCTAAAATGCGACTGATCCACGTCGGCTGCGGCCACATGGAAGGAAGTGGCTTACACCCCCTTTAGCATGTCTCTTTGCCCTATGTATGTATGCGTTGTGCTTTCTCTCCCCCGCGGCAAGAACGATCGATGCACATAAGTATCTAGGGGACAACTCACAAAAAACGCTCGTCGTTGATGGGAAATGGAAAATTCATGCGTACATGCAAGTTTGATGCCGTTTTTTTGTCCTCAGCCGGCTGATCGGACTGGTCGGGCGACGATTCACCGTTTTTCCGAACAGCACGGCTGTTGCGGCGACACGCTGTGCGATAACGCTGCTGTAAGAAGTCAAGACAACAGGGACAGTTAGTATCTAACTGAAGAGCATTTCTACACCCCTTCTCATCCGCATCTGAACTTGTCACTCTTCACCGCCATAGGCTTTTCTTACTCTAAAGCGGCCCCGATCAAGAAGCAACTGTTCCCACCATCCTCGACACAGCGTGTCTGCACGTTCAGTCTGAGAACTACCGGCGCCATTCTTTGCTGCAGCTTACGACTGACGTACCATCGGATATTTCCAATAGGTTATGAGCCTCGTTTCAGCGCGGCGCGCGAAAAGCGTGCGAATCGGGAACCTGTGTCGACCCGAAGCGGGAACGGCAGCTGCTGAAGTTTTCGCACAAAGCACATCAGCGCTGACTGCTACACACAGCAGTTCGGCGTGATTTTCAGCGACCCGAAGCAGCCCAGTTCCGTGATTTCAACAGACCGACACCGCTCGGCTCCGTGATTTCAGCGGCCCGGCCGAGGCTCGGGCACGTGACGTTCAGCCCCCCGACACGATCTCGGATTTGTGTATTCCTTTCATTTTACACCCAACAAAGAGAAGAACTTCGCCCTTTGCATCGAGTGATCGCAATGGAGGACGTCGCGTCCAACAACAACATCCAACAAGTGGTAATATAGATCTGCCAGGTCTCCGCCGGCAGGAACAAGATAGCCTGCTTCAACGAATGCAAGATCAAGGTTTGCGTTTTCCCTTTGCTCTACGGTAAAAGCTCGTGATTTAAGTTTTTCAATTCACGGGCCACCCATCAACATCACCTTCTCTGGGCATTGCTGACATCACGACACTCAATGCCGTCGCTGAGTGGAGCGTAAAACAGGCGAACCAAGGCGCTTCCTGGAGCGTGCTGTTTGTTTCTCACCACACCCATCCGACTCCACTAACAACATAGATAATACTGTAAGGTTAAAAGCAGGCGGTCAGGAGACGGAGCGGGGCACGGACAGGGGTCTGGTCTGCACGAACATGGAACCCCCCCAGAATCCCGACGACATATTGTTTGTTTTGGACGAATGCCGTCACTCCCTTGAGGAAATGGCTCTGACGGCGCACGATGAGCGGTACCGGGGCATCATCCTCCAAGCTCTCCCTGTCGAGTACGAGAAACGCTAGCTACGAGAAGCGGGACTTTCGGCTGGACGACATCCGGCACATGGTACACACCATGTATGATACGTCGACAACCTTTCGCGTCCTTCCCACTTTGACCCCTGTAGCACTGAATCCGCTAACAGTCGGAGTAAATGTGAGGCAACTTGTTCAGCAGTAAACTGGTTATCGGTCCCAAGCTGCGGCATCGTCTTGCAGGAGGCGGGACACAGCGTACTGTATAACCGTTGGACTCCCCATACCAGATTGCGCCAACCAGCTGGGGGGGGTGTTACGACGGTATGTTTAGTACATTCGATCCACGGGGTTTCCAGAAAAGGGCACGACCGATCGGTCTAATAGGGGGAAAGGAAACCAACCTCTGAGATGTACTCCTTCTTGTATAAACAGGCAGTAAGCGGCGTGGAGCCCCAGACCCCGCTCTATTTCTTTGGCTAGATCGTTCCGTTATCCTCGGTGTTACCCTACGCCGAAAAGTATCAACATAAGCAGAGTTAGGAGGTGGGTCATGCGTACGACCTCTAGACTGCGTGGAACCAAGGTAGCAATATTTTCAATGATTTCGGCGAGCTAGGGCGTATCCAGGAGGAGGTTAGATCCTCGCGTCCCACAAGACTTGTGGCGCTCGTATATCAGGCAAAAATATATATGGTGTTCTTGTGTGAACACTTCTCTTGGCAGGCCAATGAGGCAGGAGTTGCCACTCCATTATAAATAATACACGCACAGCTCAACTGTGTAACATGGTGACCAATCCGAGAATCGAATTCGCAACCACGTTTCGCCTGCCATGCAGCAGACGGTAAAGTCGCTTGAATGACTACAAACGATGTGGTGGCTCCGGCTCAAGTTGGGTAGGCACTCTTGTCACAAGAGGCACTACTGATCACGTTTCCTTTCATCTTCTTGCCCGGTATAACAGCGATGGGTGACGAAGGCGCACCAGTAGGCCCCCACCGCCCCACCCACAGGTGTTCAATGGGCCCTGCCATGGGCTGCCGCCACCCTCCGGCGTTTGGCAGCCTCCGCGGCCGCCGGGACCATCACCATTGCTCTACCCGCAGGTGGTTCGGGGGCACAACCACGGGCCGCCGTCGAACGTTAGCCCGTTGTAGCCTCAGCTAACCCCGGGTCTCCTACCGCTGCGGCCATCCCCATTGCCTCCGAGACCGCCGCCGCCTCAGGGCTGGCAGTACGAGATACCCGGGGCCCTATTGGCGCCGCCACTGTCCGCGGTATCACAGGTGCAGAAGAATCCCGGACCGCCGCCCTTGCACGCAGGACAGCCGCTATCTCACCTGACCCAACAACTCTTGGCGGCATAACGGTTAACGGCCGCGGCTCGCGCGGCCCCGTGGCAAAAATTGCGCCCGCCGCACCGGAGGGGGTAGGTGAGATGCGTGGTTACGAGGCGCGTCCAACCCCAACAAAGTGAATAAGCGCAAACGTAATAATTTCAAATGAAAGACCCCCGGATCGATCTGTACGGGGACGTTACAAGGACTGTTGTCTCTGCACAATGACGGGGTGATATTTCTGGATAACCTTGCGAAGGTGCTTAGCACGTTAGCGGGCGATATTTAAGCGCTCATGCCGGACCCCCTCTCTCTCTTGGCCGTATCCTGCCATCGGCTTTGCGATGGATAGAATGGCGCTGCCGTGAAGGGAGTAGTTGCACAATTCTGTAGGGGGCGACTTGGGCACGAACAACGAGTTGACACCACAGAATAATTCGTAGTGCCGACAATAAACAGATTTTCCATCAAAGTTCAGGCTCAGGAGGTATCTACTATTGAATGGGTGCGGTATTTGGTGCGAGAGGGTTTGCTGTGGTCGAGCGATCGCGAAGCGGTCGAAGTGGCACTTATTGCCAACATGGCAAGTGGTGCGGAGGCTTGACAGGCCGCCACGCAGCATCTGGTGTTGGTATTTCGAGCGTTCATTGCAGACCCGATCCGCCATCACATTTCCGAGGCGACAGTCGTTTGGAGATGCGTCGCCAAAATGCAACCGACTGAACTCTTTTAGAACGCATTGTCCATATGTTGTTGCGAGTACGTTCGACCAGTCCGGCCTAGATGTGGCGAGCGAGCCAATATTCTACGTACACCCCCGTGGGCGAAATAAACAGAAGTAGAGGCGCAAAAGCCAAAGTCAGTGTTGGTGGGTTCGTCGAGCCCTTTTCTGCGCGCCGCTCGGTGTACCAACAAGCCCATCCGCGGCTTGATGAAAGGGGAATTTGGGCCGTCCCAGCGAGAAGTGTCCTTAGGCCGCGAATCGATAGCACGTGTGCGGCAGCTGTTTCGCCGGTCGGGGTTTGCGATAGACGCGCTTCTCGTGAGGGCGGATACAGCGAAAGAGAAGAGTAAAATGTACGCCGCGGTGGGCCGTGACGAGAACAACATTGATCAACTGACCCGCGCCCAGCACGCCATCCCTCACGACCGGTGGTACAACAGCTCGCGGTAACAGGGGTCAGGAGCCGACCACTTCAACCTCACCGGGACGACATGGGGTGCCCTTTGGGAACCACGCCCCCCCCGCAAGGTTCCGCCTCCCGCAGGGGGTACCTCGGTGCATTAGCCTAGGTGCCAGGAAGGGCGGCGGTGCCGGTTCGACGGCGCCATCGGGGTTGCCCAGAGCGGGTACCTCGCGCCAGGAGCGGGCAGCATTGCTGTCGAAGAGCACTCTATGCTGCACCCTTGTGTTCCAGCGCGCCTCGCCTGCCCCAGCCACGAGTGCTCGTTCAACTACACGCTAAACTGATGACAGCAGGGTATTGCCCACGCGGGTAGGAAGCGATCAACAGATCAACGGGAGGGAGGCTGGGATTTGTCGCGCTCCAAACGTACGTTGTACGCGTTACCCGATGAACAGATCGACGTCGTGGCCTTGTACCTCGACGACGACGTAGAGTCGGTTGCGAGTGAGGGAGCCGACAGGCTTTACGCTTGAAGGTGGGCCCCGGCGATGCATTCGCTCCCAATGAGCACAGCTTGGGTGCCTGGCCCTCCGCCGTGTGCATCCATGACCAATCCTGACTCCTGGCCTCTGCCAAACATTATCGACCCTGTCTGGCACAGTGGCGGCGACAGGTTGGTGGCAACGCGAAACGACCAGAAATGTTGGGGTTTAGGGCAGGCTTTGGAACCCCCTGAGAGTGGCGGGGCGCATTCCGATAGGTCTTTCCATCGACACGGACGCCGGGCGAAGGAGCTACGTATATTTGGCGTATTGGAGTAGTAGTGCCCAGGCGTGGGGGAGAAGTGCGAGGCTGCAGAAACTTGGCCGTCGAAGTAGAGGTTGTCCGAAAACTTCGAACCCGGCAGGTAATAATGTCCCTGGCATGCAGGTCATGAGCTTGACGGTGTAGCTCCTCGTGCTTTCTCCTGGAGATAAGACCCAGGGCATCTTGGTGAGGAGTGCGCGGGATTCGCCGTGTGCATTTATTTCGGAGGAAAGGTTTTCTGGTCAAGCAGCAGAGAAATCTCGCTCCGGCAAAGAAGGGGTTCCAGCTGTTGTGAAAAAGAGGGATTTATGCTGTTTCAACCACGCAACGCGGCCACGAAGCATTCACAGGGCTTCTACTGCGCATTGCAATCCACCGCTGAGGAACCAGCCCCCCCACCTCCACTCCCCTGATAACCCTATCGCTGCCAGCGTGTTCCGTTGGTCAGGCAGCATGGGAAGACAACGGGACGCTGCCATGGGAATTGCGGCTGTTGCAGCAGGTAGAAGCGGCGGGGTTCGTAGGAGCCACGGTTGGGGGGTACGCACGGGGCCCCCAACTTCGCGAATGACAGCTAGCCCTGGTTCAGCCCCGTGTTAAAGTATGGCACAGGCGGCGGCGTGGTGGTGGGGATACAATGAGGGGAACCTGGACCCAGTTGTACTGTAAGGTAGTCAGCACCGGCAGGGCGTCTGCGGTAGTGGGATGCGGGCACCCGATTGCAAAAGCCACCGCGCTCAACTGTAGAGATGCTGATAGTTTCCGCGCGTTATTCGTACCCCCCCCGCGCCCTGCTGACTCGCTCCCGACGCCCACCCACGAGCCACGACTTGTCCCTGCATTCAAGCAGCGAAGATACTCCGGCACGCAGAGTTGGGCTTTCCGACGCGAATATCGGTTAACTCAGTGTGGACCAAACGATTCAGTTATTGCGCGTGCTCCAGCCGTAGAACGTTGCAGGGTTGTTGCCGAAATATTCGAAGAGAATTCGCGCGTTCACGACGAGACAGTTGCAAACTTCTCTGACCAACGAAGAATGCGTGCTGAGTGTAGCCAAACAGCAGCCCTTCTCGCCAGAACAGGCTGATGTCATTCAACGAGAGGTCAAACCGCCACCGGACAGAAGTGTTATTCGCAAGTTCACCTCCACATTGGCCGCTACATATGTGATGGCTCGCTGGAAAAACGGCACCTTGTGATTGTGCTAGGGTTACCGCAAACAGTCATGTCAGCGAGCATGACTGTTGTAATATCATCTGCGCGAGTTATGAATATCGGCTCACGCAAAGTCTTCAAGCAGCCGCCAGACGTTTTATCGACGACGGACGACTCGAGGGGAATATACACCGCCAAGGGTTCAAGCTACGAATTCATCAACTGCGTAGACAGCAATGAGGGCTACATCAAAATCTTCGGGTGGCAACAGTACATCACCGAGATCAGAGAATACGAACAGCAACGGAAATAATACTTCCAAACATATCACGTTATCTTGGAACACGGCTATATCAACGCTGGATCCAGATGGCAAGAAGCAGTACATCAGGACAGTCGACAGAGACACCGAACCTACCGATAGTGCACAACACGTGCATCAAGAACAGGGTGTACCTGTAAAGCGTCCTGGCAGGGCTGGGCAATAACAATTAACTTCAGGATGAGGAGCTTCCGGATCGCACCGGACAACAAGAGAGAGCTTCACTTTGCAACGAACTCCAATTTCAACAAAACCATAGCCGTTCGTATCGCGACGCTTCGCGAAAGGATAAAACAAGGAAAGGTCATCATGCACGTCTCCAGCAGCAACAACACCAGAAACAAGTTTTGCACAATGAAAACCTGCAGCGCACTTGGCGTGGCAAGATCAGCATGAGAAACAGGCTACACTTTCAGCATCATCGGAAAAATCGAGGAGTCTTGAAAACTACGCCGGAAAAATCTATGAACGCCACGGGCGAATTATGGGGCCGGGTAATGCAAGAAAGAGGAACCTCAACAGCGTTCGTCATCACTTGAAGACATCATCGTTTCATCATCCTCAACATCATCCGAATTAATGCGATGATTTTTTATGTCTAAGTTCTAACTCTAGCATATAGCAACTATTGTTGAACTCTTGACAATCGAGTAAGATAGCTCTACGCTAGAATAATGTTTTTTAAACTTCAAATAAGTATTCAGCATTGCTCCTTCACCCAATGGTTCATTGTCTTCAATGCTTCAAGTAAGACGAAATATTGGTACGTTCATTAGTAGACTCGGTACGGACACGATTTGTTTGACCATGCAGGCTATCTATCCAGTATCTGCATACATATGTTGCGTTTTGCCGGGGATATTTTTTATCAGGGATTTTCACATGTTCCCACCCGTTTCATTCAGGACTAAGCATGTTGGTATTATCACTATTTTTGTTTTGGGGCATCATCCACATGTTTCCGCCGATAGCGCTCGGGCCTGAACATGTTAGTTCATTTGTTTTAGTTCGGGGCATTCATATGTTGTCGCCGACAACGCTTGGGACTGAAAGTATTTGATCCAAAGTTTTATATTGATTAAATTTATTAGACATTAGGAATAGGCTGCCATTGAGGCGGCGACTGTTGAGAAACGTCCTCCATCTATGGGGTGTGTTAGAATATACAGCAGATCATGGCGTACCAAATACGAATCTTGTGTAAGCATATTGTTTCGGTTTTGATGTCGGACGATCTACACAGAGATTTGATAATCTACAAGTATGGTAAGACAGGTAGCCAACCGATTGCTTACTGGCTGCTGTAAGTCTTGATATTTATCAAGCAACGGTGGTAACGAGGATAGTCTTAGCTACCACTGTAAGCCTTCGTATTGCCGAAGCAACGACAAAGAAGACAGGTAGCTGACTGACTGAGCCACCTACTACTACTACTGCCTGCCGTAAACCTTGGCATTGCCCAAGCAAAGACAAAAAGAGACAGGTGGCCGACCGACTTTTTACCTGCTGCTAAAAGCCTTGGGGTCGCGGCCAAGCCACAACAACCGAAAAAGCCTTGATAATATCAAGCTACCAACTAACGACAGTACCGTCGACGCCAAATATGAGAAGCTACAACGGGGGACACCAAACATAGCGGCGGGAATCTCGCCTACATCATGAAGGGCTTCAAAGTCAAGTTGAGCAGCCGGCATACTTCAAGGACTGGCGGAAGGAGACCTGCCCATACCCGAGCAACAACCGCGAGTGCCTCGGCATCATTAAGGGAAACTGCACGATAGAGGAGGACACCATCAACGTCAGATCTACGACTGGTGAGGCAGCGACTGCAACCCGCGCGCTTGAGAAGTCCCAGGGGACGTACGATAAGGCTTCACAGGAGTTATAAACCGTCTTTCACTTGCTAACTGAAAACCGGCACAAGTCCTGGTACTCATGCACGAAGAACATGGTACGGGAATTGGCGGCAATGACCAGAAGGCCTGGCATGAGCTAAAATCAAAAGTTCCTGAAGGTAACAGGTGAGGTCACCCGGGCCAAGCGTGCATAACTAGCGCCGACTTCCATGAAGGCGGGGCAAGATTATGATGTCCATCCTCAGGAGCAAAGAGGTGACGGGGACGGGAGAATCAGTGGCCGATCGACAATTCAACGACATTCTAGTCAAAGGCTCACCAAACAGTACACTTCCGCTAAGCTTTAGATACACTGGGACTCATCGTCCGGTATCGATGACATGCCGAAGACTATGCGCCCTATATACTTCGACGCCAAGTCTCGCCGCAACGAAGCCAGCGGGAAGATCGCCGGGCGCAACGCTGATATGTCAACAGAATCAGTCGCCTGCTACAACTGCCATCGCGACCAGTATACCCCACATGGCGTCGCTATGTCCGCCGAGTCTGTGGTCTGCCATCACTGCAATAAGAAGGGGCACTACAAGCGAAGTTGTCCCGGGCTAACCAAAAGCCAGGGCAAGCACTACAGGACCAAGAAACACTCTGAGGGAAACATCTATCTGGAGGCGGGGCTGAGTAGACAAGGGGCTCATACCACAACACTATGACACAAACCGCCTCCTAATGCTACGTACAAGGGGCACCTCTTCGCAGCAGGGCAGTACCTTCGCACATTCTTCGGTACAATAAGCCTATTTCCTCCCCGCTAAGGACAACGAAAAGTCGGAATGACTTCTCGACAACGAATTCAGCGAAGGCTTCCTATCTATGCACGAGCACAACCGCGGCACGAATACTTCTACCGAACGGTCACGAGACAGTAACACCGGTAAACACCTACTCAGTAGAGTTAATATCCCTGGTGAACCGAGGACTACTTGGGACAGCAACCGGGATCATTACCCTTGTCATAGCTGGTACCGTGACAATCGATCTGGGTTTATGCAGACCACTGAACCACAGGTGCACAATCAGCACTTACTTACTCCTTTTTTGCCGGTGACGAGAACAAGCCTTAACCCAACCTCGCCAAAGAGGGTCCGCGTTGCCGACTTTGACCAACGAGCAGACCCTTCAGTCCAACAGCAACGAAATGACTGTGATAGTGGACAGTAGCGCTATGGAACACTTCCTGGGCGACGGACTGACCAGCGGGTTCAGGGAATGTATGATGAATCTCACGCTGCTAAACGTTGCCCAAGACGATGATCATCGCCGGCAACGGGAAACTGCCCAGGACCATGGCCGGCGTCATCCAAGGTACCATCGCTGACAAAAGTGACAAGACGCATCGAGAACACTTTTCCAGCTTAACCGTGTCAGGCCTGGGACGCCACATTTTTATCTCCCACCACTGCAACGAAGCGTTGTATAATCACCACGCTCCGGGCACGGAATCTCCACGTAAGGAAAGGCAAAATCGTGGTGCAACTAGATGGAGCAGCAGCTGGTGGACCGAGGTCTGTGCTCGTTCAAGGTGGGCCTAGACGCAAGAACCAGCACGACCAAGGCATCAACAACACCCGCTGTAGCCCTGATGGCAACGCCTCAACAAAGCGGGTTATCTGAGCGGGATGGGCAGACACTTGCCATCACAACCAGGTGCATGCTAAAGGACGGCAAGGACAAGCCGAAGGAGGTCGTTGCCGATGAGATGGAGCGCCCACGTGCGCAAATCCAACGCTTGCTGTATGTGAACGAGGGCAATTTCCTGGAGGAGAACGCGTCATCACCACCACCAGCCGGAGCGTCATCACCAATGGCTGACACGCCACCACCAGGATCTGAAGCGTCATCCAGGGGGCTGGAACGCCACCACCAGAATATGGAACGTCATCACAGAGGGCTGGGACGCCAACGCCAGGATCTGTTACGTCATCAAAGGGGCTGGGACGCCACCGCTAAGATTTGAAACTTCATCACTAGGGAGGGGCTGGAGAACCACCACAGCTGGGATTCCGTCGACAAGGGCTGAGACGGCACCACTATGGGGCTAGAACGTCATCACCAGGACCTGGAACACCGCCATCAAGGGTTGGAACTTTATCTTCAGGATGCAAACCTGCTATTTCGCTCGGGGTCGCACCTGCTGTTGCGTATTAGCCTCAGGCTTCGTTTTCTTCCTGAACGGAGGGCCCACGAGCATTGGGGCCAAGACGCTGACACGTTCTGTTCAATCAACAGTCCAAAGCGCAGACACCGGCTGCCCAATCAACATTGGAGGCGGAGATTATGGTAGTCAGCTATTGGGGTGAAGTAAGCAACTTCTCGGGAGAGCTGGACTTCAAGTATTTTAACAAGGTGCCCCTGAACTGAGACAGTACAGGAGCAATGTCAGTCATAGCCAACTGATTGTACAGCTGGCGCACTAAGCACGTCGCTCCGCGGTTCTTCTTCATCCGCGAGCTGGCCAGGAGCGGCAAGATCAGTCGTCATCACGTGCCGACCAGTATTATTGGCGTGCATCAAGTCGCACTACTTCAAGATGCTATTCGTGGCTACCATGTCCCGCGTACCCTGTATGGTACCGCCTTCTCCCTTGAACGCATGATGTGGTATTCATGCTGTATTATCCTTGGGTTCAACCAGGAGGTTAATCCTCGGTTGATGCCAATAAAACGGCGACCCTTGACTCTGCCACCACCACCTCAGCGCGTGTCCGTACGTCCGTACCCCTCACCACTACCCGGCACTAAGGCGAAAAACTGTCTCGACAATGACGCTCCGCGCAATCGTGTTTCTACCGTCCCACACAATTAACTAAAAATAAGAACGTGAGGTAAATAAAGACAACCTAAGGTTGATGACTCACGGCAGTGGATCAACATCCGACAATCAGCCAACCAACCAATCAAGCAACCAACGCTCCAATCAACCAACCAATTAACCAACCAAACAATGCGCCGTATGTCCCATCCAATCCCTTTCCCAGCAAGCAACGTGTGTTTTCGACTGCCAACGAAAGGTTGCAGCACACAAAAAAAAAAATGTCGCACGCAGAGAATGACGGGATGTTAATGATGGAGGCAAAAAAAACGGGACCGAAGAAAAATGCAGAAAATCCAAAACGATCAAAGACGGCGGTGTGGTACAAAATACGCACAAACCTGGTACGACACAGGAGTACTCGTACATAACTCAAGTATGAGGGATGGATAAATATCCTAAACGACTCGGTACATACATTAAAAACTTTTGTTTGGGCACGCCTGTTGCTCCGCCCCCCCCTCTTCCTCCTGAAAATAAATGATAACCAAACGCAGAGTCGATAGAATATGGCACCACCGACTCACGGCGAAGAAGCCGTCCAGACAACAAAACTCCCCCGCCTCTCCCTACCCTACCTTCCAAGCGAAAGGTTAAAAAAATCACTTACATCCGTACGTTAACCTTGACTACACATACTGCAGTGAAACAAACAAACGAGTGGACGAACGCTGGCCAATGGACAGACGACAGGCAGCCACAAGCCCATGCAACGTTCTCGCAGAGGCATTTTCACGCTCCCTGGCCATCCCCAGCATGGCAAAAAAAGTACATGATTCGATCAGGTCAGGCGTTGGTATGTACGTCTTTAACCATTACTGACTTGCATACACGCTGGTCGTAAACGCAAGGGCCGTTTGGCATTCATAGCAACACCTCAATGGTCCCTATACTTGCGTCCAAGGTGGTACATGTCTGCATACCTTCGTACATTGGTCGGCGAGAGGGTGGGCGGCGGGGAGGCACGTGGTGGAAACAACACCCGTGCCCACAGACGATGGCAATGGGGACAACACGGACGCACATCATGACTCCGTGACTACACAGCGCGTCCCACTCGGCGACAAATCGCTGCATCACAAAACCACCACGACCGTTATCACCACCACCGTCACCACTATCATCCACAACAACAACAACAACAACACCGACGACAACAACAGCACCAACGACAACAACAACTACAACAACAACTACAACAGCAACACCAGCAACAGCAACACCAACAACAATAGCAACTTGGCCCTGCACAAACAATGGTGGATTCATTCACAACCACCGGTGCCTGGCTTGACCGGGCTCGCAGCCCGCCTGGCAGAGACCGCTCGCCGACTGCACTACTAATCGTCTTGCGAGAGGAGGGGGCAAGGGCTCGCACAGCGAGACTCGCAGCAGAACAAATCCAGGGCTCTCCTTGCTGCGTCCACCTTGGCTGGGTCCCGCACGAACACCTGCGCGGGCGGTCACAGCACAACGAAGACGCCTCCATACGTTAGCTTATGGATTTGACGCGCCCTGTCAGTAGCTTCGTTCTTGCATCGCTCATCCTATTACCGTCTTGCACAGGCTTTTGAGGGAATCAGTTGCAATCATTGTCATGCATGGCCGTAGCCGTGAGACCGTAGACCCTCGCATGCAACAAATGCCGGGATGGAGTAGGGGGGGTTGGACATATAGAGCCCCTGAGATCGGCAAACAAGCGTGCTTTCAAGCGGGACGTTCGCTCGGTTCATCGAATTGATCGCGTTCCAAACTGTAGTTTCTGGTGTGTGGCCTAGACAAAGGTATAAAGGCGGAAAATAACGAAAGACAGGCGGGTAATAAGGAACTACTGCGCAAACATATGCATCTACACGAGCTGTAGTAAAAACGTTGACGCGGGGGAAAACTAAGCGAGAAAAAACGTAGATTGCACATACACGACCGAAGCGGCTCAGTCTTCGAAACGTCACAGCACACGGTGGCAGCGTTACCGCAACCGGTCGAGACGCTGATCACGGGAATACCTACACCTTGGTCACAAGCGTTGCGGCTCAGAGACCGTTCGAGGCACCCCCTTACCCCCCGGCAGCGGCGCCTACATCAAACTGGCGCCCTCACAGCACACAACTGCGTCCCCAGTCCGAAGCGTGGTCATCTCTGACAAGCCAACACAACCATTGCATGATTTTATCGACGTCGTGCCCTTCGTCGCTGAGACGCAAGCATCCCCCGCTCACACAAAGAGACCCCATTTAGCTATTCACAGCGTCGAGATCGACCGCAAGCTGTCCGCCCCCCCGATCGTGTCTGATATGCACCCGGACCCCAGCGCTGCCTTTCCCCCCGTACGTGCTCTGAACACCGTGCCAGGCAAGCACGAGGTTTATAGGAGCAGCAACGGTACCCTACCCACCCCGTTGTGTTGTCACGTGATATATTTTACCGTTGCAAGAACAGGCCGTGACCGACGCGCGCGCCGCCCGAACCGAGTCGAACCGAACCGAACCGAACCGAACCGAACCGAACCGAACCGAACCGAACCGAACCGAACCGAACCGAACCGAACCGAACTGAACCGAACCGAACCGAACCAAACCGAACCGAACCGAACCGATCGCTTGGGCTTATTTTCGTCGCTTCGTGTCACCAACGCTACCGTAACCGTTCGGCGTCACCCCTTCCAGGATTTCGCTCAAGCAGTGCCGTCGTTGGCGGGCCTTGCGCTTCACCGTCAGGTATTCCGGGGAAGCACCAAGCACTCCACCCTAAACCCGAGAAGCAACGAGTCGAACAGTTCGGGCTGCAGTCTCGACCCCTCGCAGTGAGCAAAGTTTTAACTATGGGTCAGCCGTAGATTACCATCCTTGCTGGAGGTCGCGCTGGGGTTCAAATCTCGGCTAGTGTATTTTTTAAGCACAGGACTTGTTTCTGAGTCTTATTCTGTCGCCGAAAGTGATAAAGCGTGAGTTGGCACACTTCGATCGCAAAATCGACGAGCAGTGGAAACGCTGAAGCCTATGCACGATAAAGATGAAGGCGTGTACAGGGGTGTACTCATTTCTTGCATAGCCGTAGTCATAATACCATAGACCCTCGCATCCCTACAATGCCGGGACGGATGGCGTGTACAGGGGGGGGGGAGAAGGGAAGACGTTTTTGTTTCAGCAAGGCTGGAAAGCAAAAGTGACGATAAAAAAACAAAACTTACTAAAAAAACAAAACTTACCCTCAGCATTTTCGTCTCGAACGTTTGCGGCAGAAAACTCGAAAACTTTTTCTCGTCGAGGCGCACTCCTCGGGTGTCCGGCGCGATCGGGGCGTACTTCGAGAAAAATCGCAGCTGCGCGAAACCAAGCAGGAACGAAAGCCACCGTTGGGCGGAGAGAGGAGGGGAGCAATGACAGGGAGGAGGGGGCTTCGATCAAATGGAGCCCCGAGCTGTGATGGAGTACACCGATTGGTAGAATAGTGGAACCGAAACACGACACCATTTCCCCCAGAGCGAGGAAGACGACGACAGGAGAACGGGACAAGAGCGAACCTTTTCAAAACGACCGCGGCAGAGCGAAAACCTACCTCGTGCCCGCATCGACAATTTCATCCATCTCAAGCCCCCAAAACGTGTCAAAGGGAAAGCAAGCCCGAATATCGTCTTAGTGTAAGCCCGATAATCGCCGTAAGCAAGTCCGATAGTCGCCTTTGCGGCAGCGGCAGCAGGGATTGCAGGCGCGACCACCAACAGCACTAGTACCGGCAACCCGACGCGGCGGTGGCATCGGCGATGGCGTCGAAGCAAGGCTGCGCGCTTTCCCTCCCGGACCAAGACAAACCTCAGACCGGAGGCAAAGAGTAGTACCGTATGACACTTAAGACAAAACACCCTCCCGGACGAATTTCAGAGACGATTTTGACGCCAACGGGGAGAGTCCAAACGCCGAGCAACGCGTCTATGGAACGATATCCGCGCGGTCTTTCCAAGAGGGTACCTTACCGCTTATTCGAGAAAATGGTTGACATGCTGTTTGAATTGTATACCCTAACCCTAACCCTAACCCTAACCCAATAAAACGCAATCACCCAAAGTAGGGTTAACCCCCTTCTTCTGGTTCACAACGTGCCTCAACCATTGTCTCGACTAACTGGTACGCTCGACTGCTTTCCAAACCCCTCATATTCGGTGTGTGTTTCCCTCCTTGATTTAAGAGGACATCGACTGAGAAGTTCATCCCAGCGGGGGTGTTGTGGTACGTGTTGTACAGGGTAGCCTGCTCACCCGATTGACTGGATTCGCCCCCTTGAGCCCCCAGTGAATGTGCATGAACTCGACGATGATATCCTTTTCTTCCAGCAGCACCTGCGTCGTTCAAGCACACGCGGAAAAAGTATGGTTGCAGATTTTGAAGTCGTTTGTTTTCGTGCTCTGAGCTTCTTTTCGAGACGGTCCCACGTTCGATGCGGCGACCTCCAGCCTACAGGATGTCGAATTACCTATTTGAAAAATAAACGCGACGAAACCGGCGCCGCGAGCAGAAAAAAACAGTAAATTCCAACTTTTGTTTACAGTTATATCTCAAATCCTGCAACCTGTTTTTTAAGCTTGGGCTGCCACTTGTTCGTTGCCCACTCAGCCAACCCCTAGCCCACGAGACCTCGTCCCTACGTCCCAACGCTCCAGCGTCCAAACGCGGTCGCCGCCCACCAACGACCACAGACTGCAAATAGCGCGAAAAGTTTAACGTTGGTCTTCCGACCGTCACCGAGCGGCTACGATAATCTGTACCGAACACCACTTGGTGAAGTTAGACACCACTCTCGATTGAAACGTAAGAACTATCGCGATATACATATGAATACCAATGCGGCCCTTACACCCCCGTCTTAAGTGGGGTATTAATATCAATGCCAAAACGGTTCTTCTATTCCCGTCCAGAGTGGTACTTGGCACCATCAAACGAGTCAACTGTTGTGTCGGCATCGTTGGGGTATACATACGAATACCGAAAGATAGTCCTTACAATTCCATCCAGAGAAGTACCTGCTACCATCTCCCTACGCCTCACTTTCTCGACGACCGCTGGCGTCGAACGTATACCCAACGGTCCTTACATTTACGGCCAGAACGGTACTTGCTAAAAGTAGAGGTCCTTCTATAGTGCCGGTTGAGCAGTGCCGGTTGCCCGCGATAGCGCCTGTTAAAGCGCTTGGCATAGATGGGAATAGCCAGTAGTGGCCAGTATGCGGAGTAGTGCCGGTCGCCACCATAGTGCCGGTGTTTCCGGCTGGCACATACCGGCACTATAGAGGGACCACTACTGCTTGTACCATTTTTTGCCTCACTTTCTCGGCCACCGCTGGCGCCGACGCCCCCCGTCCACCTCCGCCCCCATTCGCAATTGAGGAGTCCGCTCCGCAGCCGCTGTCCTCGTCGTCTTCGATGTCAGTGTCGCTTTCCCCCGCACCGTTTTCGGCGCACCGTGGCGGCGTTCGCGGCACCTTCCCGCGGACGTCTACCTCTGGCGTGGCGGGGCGCTTGAGCATGTCAATCATTGTGCGTTTCGCCTCTTCCTCGGTGCTGCTCGGACGAAAATACAACCGGGAGCATGCGAAGGGCGAGGAGGCGTTTTACCGATCGTGGCTAGGCAGGGGGTAGGGGCGACCATTCTTGCGTATCACGTTTATACGTGGTTTTAGGAAGGTAAGTTCTTGCTGGCAGACGCTTGCCGCAGTAGAGGTATGATAGCACCTTCATTTTATGAGGCCCTTCACTTGAGAAGCGCGCTGCTTCGTCCATAAAACTCGGATTCGAGAAGAAAAAAAAAGGTGCCACCCGATGAACAACTTGATGGACAACCCGATGGCTTACTGACGTTTCTTTTGCGGGCGATCCGAAAATAAACCCTCAGTTAGTTGACTAAACGTCGACGGCTGATGTTATATACCTTGTTCATATTAATAGGCATTAAACGAATGTTAATCGACGATAGAGACTGCCACAGCCGCGCCTCTATCTCGTTCGCCGCTGCTACCCCCCTATATGCCGCCTCGGTGAGCGCACAACCGATCGCCTTGGTGATACTTGGTACAACATATACTGATACCTGGTATTGTTACACATCAAAAAAAAAAAAACCTGGTATGCCTTACGTACCATATTGGCTCAACTGCTTCAAAAACATTTCTTCCTCGTTCTCGTAAATCCTAAACGAATCTTTTCTTAAAGATGTTCTATCGCAACGAAGAGGGTACCCTTGCCTGTCTGCGGCACTCGACACGACAGAATATGCCAGGGAGAAAAAAAAACTGCTTCCAGGCTGGGGCAACATTCGAGCGTCTCACATTCCTGCCGCCGTGAAGTCGAACTCCGTCGTCCCGACGCAGGGGTAGAGCTGTCTCCGCTGCAAGCGATCGATGATGGCCTTCGCCGGCGCGAGCATCGGGTTGGGGTCGTTCATCACCAAGTCCACCGTGCTGTCCTAGAGTCATCGCACGGCGACGAGTCGCACGAGGGTGTGGCGGATAGGAAAGGGTGGTCTGCCTTTTTGGGAAACTAAAATGCGGCAACGTCACACGGAGGGAGAGCCTGAAGACCTTGCGCGCGCCCGATCATGCATTTCTGTTATAGCCCTTTCGGGACTTGTTGAAAGTATAGCGACCAAAACAACGACGATTGCGAAATTACTAAGCGTCTAGCATGAGTTTCAACAACAGCAGTACGAAAATCACCATGCTGAACGTGTGTCGCACAGCTCGTTAGAGCACATCTGGGACACAGATCCCTAACCCAGCGGCCCGGGCTGCGTCGTTTTTTTCGGCATGTTTTCTCTTTGAAGTCCCACCGGGGTTAGACGAGTGCCTTCCACGGTGGTGGTGGTGGTGGTGGTGGTGGTGGTGGTGGTGGTGGTGGTGGTGGTGATGGTGGTGTGAGTGGCGTAGGAGAAAATACGATGGCCATCGATGAGACTCTACACCACAGAACAAAAAAAAACGGAGCACCGTCAACGCTGACACGTGAGCGCTACCGTTGGGAGGAGCGAGGGGCGCGCCACCAACTTTGGATAAGACGGCGCAGGAGGATCTCCTTTTAGCGTCCGTGATTGTGTTCCCTCGACAGAACGCGCAATGTGACAGCAAGAATTATCACTACGACCCTGCTTCCAGCAATTCGTGCGTCACCCGGCTTGCCGCCACACGACCTAAACTTCTATACCAAGCCACGCCTTACCCAACTCCAACTCAAACTCTACAATAGTACCACCGGCGGTATCCATCACCCACCAGCTGCTCGCACCTTTATGTTTTTGCATTCTGTTCGTCATCGACCATGCCGCGAGACGGTCTAAATCTTCACGCTAAGGCCCGCTTTGCCCCAAGCGGTTCTTAGTAGGATGGACGCAGCCCATTTCATGCGACTCGCCGAACACCTCACGGCGCTTCGCGCTTGGTGCACGCAATGTCTGCCTGGTCGGTGAAAACCCGACGTGCTTCACCCCGGCATTGTGGGGATGCGAGGGTCTACGGTACTTAAGACTGAGATCATGCATGACATGAGTACACCCCCCCCCCCCGCGCCCCCTCCATGGTCTGCCTGGTCGGTGAAACCCGTCGGGCTCTGTCCCGGCACTGTAAGGATGCGAGGGTCTATGGTCTTACGACTACGTCCATGCCTGGTACGAGTACACCCCATTCGCGAACTCTAAAGTACCACCGGCGGTATGTATCCATCATCCACCAACCGCCCTTACCTTGAGGCACGTATAGGCCTTGCAGTCTAGCATCGCCTCGCTCATCCTCCAACGGCCGTCGGGATGTTTGTCGTCCACTGTACCCGCCACAGAAAAGTACGGGTCCGCTAGCAGGAAAGCATCAACAAGCCTTCGCCATCAAGGGTAGGGGGGGTGGGGAGAGACAAAGAACGAGGCACGGGTAGGGGGCGTGGGCGGGGAGAGAAGTAAAGGACGCGGGGTAACTAGAGTGTTACAGGGGGGTGGGAGGAGGTAATGCAAAAATGGGTAAGGCGCGGCAAGTCGAGAGGAACGAACCAACATAAACAAATACCCTGGTAGGAAGTTTACTTGAAAGCTGAAGTAACACCTCTCCTCGAAAGATAAAGGACGAGGGGTCACTAGAGCGCGATATAGGGAGATGGGAAGGGGTGCTGCTAAAATAGCTAAGGCCGGTATCTAGAGGGAAAGGAACCACCCCAAACAAAGACGTACCAAGCTTCTTGAAAAATGAAG
>JBBMKB010103840.1:0-10173 GCA_037833945.1 Alaria marginata
CTTTCAAGAGACCAAGGCTACGATACGGAAGACAGCGCTTTGGTCCCTTTCAAGAGACCAAGGCTACGATACGGAAGACAGCGCTTTGGTCCCTTTCAAGAGACCAAGGCTACGATACGGAAGTCCTTTAAGTCACTTTTCAGGCTTCTTTTTGCCATGGCTACGTGTAGGGGTTACCGGCACGAGTGACCCCCCTGTTCCTCTGCAGTATAAAGTCTTAAGGCTTCGTGCCCTTTTAGTTTAGCGATTTGGAACCGCCATGAAATGGTTAGCTACGCCGCGCCAAACAAATTTTGATCCTGGCAGCATCCAGGGGATTCATTGACCTACAGTGCGCGACATGTGTCAAGAATTTGGCAGTTTCGAATTTCAGGCTGAGTTTTTATGTAATTTAAGAATTTACAGCTAAGCATTTGTGCTCAGCAAGGACGCCACTCTAAATCCTACCATATAGAATAGCCTTTAAGAGCCTGTGCTCAACGTTGACATCACAATAAGCCGCGAGCCTTAGCCAAAATAGGAGATTCTTAACTGCTGCCGCGTGCTGTATATCTTGAAAGAGGATCACATCTGTAAAAACGCGCGGTTGGAGTATCACGCAGCTTGCAAAATGAGTAATCGACCATTCATTTTGATCGAACTCACAGCTGACGTACATATTTGGAATAATTTGATAAAATGGCTTAAAACGTTTTTTTTTGTCAGTGAGGTACAGAGTCACTCGGGCGAGTGGCTCAAACCCGGTAGTGAAAATATAGCATAACATATTAACAACCCCCCTACCATAGCATTCGTCTTGGCAGACAGCGCTTTGGGCCCTTGACAGGCAGCATCCTTGCCTCGGCTGACACCAGACTACTAGGGTTTAGTGTGGAACACTCGGCCCTCCGCTTTTCTTGACAGCGCGCATTTCCCATTGCTTGACATGTCTCCTGATCTTTGGCGCTGACAACAAATTCCCAACCTTTTTTTGTTTTTAGACGTCGACATTGTGTTGCTGCAAACGCCCGTTCCCCGATCGACACATTCATTCACAACACTACGGTACAGCGCCCCAAATTTAGTTATTCCAGACTATCATAGTCCAAGACATTCATTATTTTCCGCTGTCGAAGCAGACGATATCAAGCGTTTCGTTGCCGCAAAATTAATACACAAGCTTAAGCTTTAGACCTGCAAGGCAACAGAGTAGGTAGCCACTCGCGTGAAGGGTCCTGAGCCACTGAAATCAGAAGGTCTCAAAAGTGCCCGCTACCGTAAGCTTTGACTGGTTGGTGAACATCCGACGTGCTCCGTTCCGGCATTGTAGGCATTGCGAGGGTCTATGGTCATACGAAATACGACTACGGCCATGCACGAAATGAGTACACCTCTCCACCCCCTCCTAACCGTACGAGCTTTGACCTGTCCCCCTTCGCGCATCCCGTGGGATACGATAGGAGCGCCTCTTACCTTAGGTAGGCGTACGGACCCGGCCGGCGAATAGGACTGCGTGCTTCCTTTGTTGCCACTTGGGCCGGTCGTTTCGCTGAGGTCACCGGAGAGCACGAAACGCGCGCAACAGCAGGGCACTAATCAAATCCACTTTTTTCGTTAAGGAGCGGATAGGACCGCCTACAGGTTGACGCATTCTATGATACGATAATAGAGGTGCAGCATTGTTTTTCTGAAGCTCCTCACTTAAGGAGCTCTATGCCTCACCGAAAAAGTGATTTTGAGCAAACTGAAAGTGCAATCCGATGAACAAACCTGTGGCCCATCTATACAAAAAAAACATATGGCAGAAATAGAATGACATTCCGACGATTTTGGGTTAAGGAACCCCGTCATCCAGAAAGTAAAAACGCCAAAAAGTGCTACCTCTATCGTGGAACGCATCGGCTTTGGACGTTGCGAGGCGTTTTGGCTTGCTGTTTCGAGACGCACCGTGGTGGGGAACACAGCAGTATTTCACACATTGAACAGATCACGATCTAGATCATCTAGATCATATACCTGGAACTGATCGTTGTGATACGTTGTGCAGGATCTGTGCAGTATACATCCAACCCAGGAAACACGCAGATCTTATGGGTCCCACCCGGCAACATAATCTGGACGGTGCAGGTCATATATAGACCAGGCGTCGAACTGTCCTGAAATACACAGATAATTCAATGGGGATCTGATCTATCCGACTGACGCGTGTGAGGTATTTGAAAGGCGAGAGTCTAAGACAAGACGCGGTGGTCCAAGCATTTTGCGATCTATAGCAGCGTACGATTGTTGCCAGAGTGAGGCTCGATATCGTGTTCTGTCGGTTGCTTGTTGCGCAAATTCCGACTTAAGACAGAGTTTACGATTTGACACCATACATTTTTACGATTTGGCGCGGACATGAAGAGTCGCGACCTCCTGTTCCATTGCTTGCGTAATTTCTGACTCAAGATAGACTGTTTGACGCAGACATCAAGAGTCACGACATCGTGTTTTCCGTTGCTTGCGCAATTTTTGACTCAAGAGATGTTCACGATTTTTCCGACTGAAAATCCTGATGATGTTTTAGGGCGATGTGAGAGTCGCTCGCGTCACTGGTAATTACACCACGAGTATTTTGTGACATGGCCAAAATAATATTGCCGCTGTTCATACACAGGCCTGAATATGTGTTCCATCTAGATTTAGATTATCTGAGTATCAGAGTATCAGGTTTCTCTAGCTACTGACTGATCATCAAGGGGGCGTAGTGGATTCTGGGCCTTGACGTCCATACATATGTATTTAGTTGATGTGCAGTCACTACGCACGAGTACACGGGGTAGTTTGATTTAGATACTGGATAAATGCAATATGCGGCGAGATTACGAGCTTGTTCCTCCTCGCCATTCCGTGATTGTACATTATCGGCCTACCTGTATCGGGACGCTGGTATTTTTGCAGGGCATCTAGTTTGCCATCGTAAGTACCAGGGAATGTTGCGATAGGACGGCCAGTCGGCCAGTACAGCAGGTCGTAGCGTACATCTACCCGTAGTGTGTGCTTCTTCTCGAGATGGTCAGACTATGAGTCAACCCTACCCTGATCACTCCTTCGCCTTCTCCCAGAATATTTCTTTCCTCTCTCCTTCGTTTTCACATTTGGCCAAACAAGCGCCTTTTCAAACAGCCTCTTTTCGTCGTTGTAACAAGTGTTTCCTCACTTCACAGCTCACTCGGCGCCAACTCTGCACCCCTTATCACCGAGACAGAGCCTCGACACGCATCAATTTTTCATCGCTCACCCGGCGAACAGTAAGAAGTTGCTGAGCTCGTCCCACGTGGTCCAGTCGGAGTGCTGCAGGCTGATGAAGTCGAACAGACGGTCGCACAAGGGCCTCTGTATGGCGCGCATGAACGGGACGATAGCATTTAACGCATTGTTCGTAAGGCTGTGAGTTGGCTGGCTGTTGTTGTTGTTGTTTTTGTTCTCACACAAACTCGCACGATCAAGTCCGTGGTAACAGGACAGGCTCCAGTCATTCTGGAGTGGAAGAGTACCGTAGGGAAAAAAATAAAACAAACCAAAAGTGGCTGACTATGAATCGCCGACTAGCTATTTACCTGGTAGTTTGCTAGGTAGCACAGTCGCCGACAGAATCCGTTGGCTACGCTACAGCAGTTTAGGGGTAGGTTTCCCCCGTGGGTCCATGCGTTCCGGGGTAGGGGATGGGCCCTTATCATCCCCTCCCCGTAAAATGGTTGAGGTCTAGGTTAGGGGTAGGTTTCCCCCGTGGGTCCATGCGTTCCGGGGTAGGGGATGGGCCCTTATCGTCCCCTCCCCGTACAATGGTTGAGGTCGTAGGTGTTACATTCATGCACAAGGTAAATTTTCGGAGTCACGTGGTCCAGTCCGAGTGTTGAAGACTGATGAAGTAGAACAGGCAGTCGCACACAGGCCTTTGTTGCAGCGGCCCCGGCGGGTTTTGGGGTGCTCACGAACGGGGACCACCAAAACTTAACGCATTGTCACTATGTTGGTCATCCGGCAATGTGCAAGCATGAGCTCAAACGGATATACGAACTCACGCAGGCAGCTCTTCGTAGTGTGTGAGTATGGCGTTTTCTTCCCAACAACCAGAAGCTGTGCTGAGTGCCTAAAATCTCTTGATGGCCTCAGACCCACCTGGCGCAAGCGTTCGACCCCGCTATATATTGCGTACGATAAAGTTCCAACGAAGAATGAAAAGGAAAATGTGTCAAGGACTATAATCTACAGTACATTTTTTATTCCTCTATAGTGCCGGTTTCCCGCTATGTATGGTGCCTGTGAAATCGCTTGGCACAGGTGGAAACAACCAGTAGTAGCAGTATGCGGAGTAGTGCCGGCTGCCGCCATAGTGCTGGTGTTTCCGGCTGGCACATACCGGCACTATAGAGAGACTACTACTACTTGTAGATACTTATGTACCAGGAAAAAAGCACAAAAAAAACTTACACATTGTATTGCCCATCCGCCTCACCAATTGATTATGTGCGGGAGATGCCTCGTCCGGGTGCTGGCCGTGGGACGCTAACGCGAAGTTGGATTGTTTCGGCACGGCTTTCCGGTGAGGGGCACCAGCCTGGCCGTTCATACTTCCCGATGCACGAGCCGCTGTAGGCTCACCATTGGCCGCGCACGGCTCCCAGCCTTCCAAAGCCCGATTGGACGTGCAGCTAGTACTACTTCCACAAGAAGAGGAAAAATGCACCGACGCTGGGTTGTACAAGCCCATGTAGTGGGAACGGGGGGGGGGGGGCGAGCGACGGTGGCAAGTCAATCGGTTGAAATGTTAAATGTTAAACTCACTTGCATGATGATACTCGTAGTTGTCGTTTTTTTTGTTGAAGCCAACGACACCGAGCACACCAAATTTAAGGCCGCCGCGGGTGTTGTTTTTCTTCTTCGATGCTCCCAAGTCTTTCGCCGTCAAGCAGATGTTCGGCTTTTGTTCATCACCGCATGCTATGCATATCGCCTCCATGAAATAATCCCTCCCCAACCGCCCCTCCGACTTTTCCATCTCACAAAAAATACCCCCCCGCCCCCCCATGTCGCGGATCTCAACCTGTTTTCTCTCATGTTGGGAAATCAATTATCTCATCACCCTGGGTGATTTTAGTCGATTATCCCAAAATATTCTCCGCAAAACAGTCGGCCGACGGCATACGTTCATCACCGCATGCCACGCACATCGCCTTCACGAAATCGTAGTTTTCCCTCCCCAACATCCCCTCCGATTTCTCCATGCCACAAAAAGAACGATTTCCCCCCCAATATCGCGGATCATAACCTATTTTCTATCGTGCTGGGAAATCAATTATCTCACCGCCGCGTGTGTGTTTTTTCGATCCTCCCGACTCTTTGGTCGAAAAGCAGCTCTTCGGCGTGTGTTCTTCACCGCACGCCACACATATCGCCTTGATGAAGTCTTCTCTCCCCAATCGCCCCTCCGACTTGCGGAAGAGGACTTGGAGCATATCCAGCACGTTAGCTCCAACCTAGGAATGCGTGCCGTACACGTAGATATACTATCGGATGCTTTCTACGATAGAAGACGCAAGCTGCACTAGAGGTGCACCTTTGTTTTTCTGAGCCTCCTCATTTCAGGAGCCGTATAGCTAACCTGAAATCTGACGTGGAGGATTAATATAACTGCTACCCGTTGAACAATCCCATGGCCTAGGTAAACGACGAAAGGTAGTGCAAAACAACAAGAACGACATTTCGGCGATTTCGGGTTAATAGGGTAGGAGCCCCGTCATTCAGAAAACGCTTCAGACAAAACATGCTATACTAATACTAGTATGAATGCCTCTACCGTAGCAAGCGTGAGAGGTGGCACTTTTTAGCCAATACTTTTCTGGCTGATGGCGCTGCTCGCCTAAGGAACTCCCGTACGTGTTTTCTGATATTTATCGTCTTACACCTAGGCCATGGCATCGTTCATCTGGGTAGTCAACGCCGTTTTCTCAGAGTCGATTTATGGGCCAGGAAAGGAGCTCCGACACATTCTACGATAGAGGTAGCACTTTTTGGCGTTTATACTTTCTGGATGAGGAGGCTCCTTAACCCAAAATCGTCGGAATGTCATTCTATTTTCTCCATATGCTTTTTTTCTATAGATGGGCCACGGGTTTGTTCGTCGGATTGCACTTTCAGTTTCCTCAAAAAGTGTTTTTCGGTGAGGCGTAGAGCTCCTCAACTGAGGAGCTTCAGAAAAAAAATGCTGCACCTCTATTATCGTATATAGAAATAGAATGCGTCCTCCTCAAGTGAGGAGCCTCAGAAGGCAAATAGCCTTAGAAGGCAAATACTAATGGTGTAACCCCAAACGTAGTACGCGACATACGTTGTCGCCGAAATGGTGGTAAGTTCCTCGTCCGACCGTCCAGCCTTATACATCCAAACGGTACGCTGGTGGGGAACAGCACACCAATACCATTGTTGGCGCTGCACTTACGGTGTACGTATTATATTATATCACGAGGTGATTTGTTTTAGACACATTCTACGATAGAGGTTCACCATTTTTTTTCTGAAGCTCTTCGCTTGAGGAGCTCTATACCCTCACCAAAAAACTGATTTTGAGCAAACTAATAGTGGAATGTGATGAACAAACCGGTGACCCATCTGTAAAAAAAAAGCATATTGTAAAAATAAAATGGCATTCCGACGATTTTGGGTTAAGGAACCCCGTCATCCAGAAAATAAAAAACGGCAAAAATGCTACCTCTATCTTAGAACGCGTCTTTAGGGGTATGTGACTATATCAAGGACAGAGGCGACTATTCAACTCACCAGCTCCAAAACTTTCTTCCGAACGTCAACCTCAATGTCCAAACTCGGACCGCTTGAATAAACGCCGCCGCCCCCTCCGCCTCTAACTCCACCGCTGCTGCCGCCACCGCCGCCACCGCCACCGCCGCCGTCGCCCGCCACACCACCCTCCCCTCCACCCTTACGGGAGCTGCCGCCACCTCCCGTACGGCTTACACCGTACGAGCAAGACTCCATATTATTATCACCAGCAATCGACGAGCCGGGGCTGTCGCGGGCGCCGGCGTTCGACTGACTAGCACCCATGTTGGCCTGAGGCTGACCAACAGCTGCGTTAGCTTTAGGGACAGCAGCGAAGATTTCCCCATTCGGAGAAGATGTGATACGTGCACCGTCACCGTCACCGCCTTTTCTGTTTTCTCCGGTTTTGCTCGTTCCTAGATTTGCGATTGGGGCCTGATGATGGTTGGTGCCGCCGGTAAAGGCAACTGTGGCCTTCAACAGCACCTTTTCGCGCTGTTTTTCTTCTACTAGGCGTAAGAGGGTAGCTGGGTGGAAGAAGTCGGGATTTTCTGACGTAAGGCGCCACGGTCGCAGCCCTTTACCCTGCGGGGGCAACGGCGTGGACATATCGGTAGTGCAGCGTTTCTTGCGTTGCAATTGTGGTAAAGTGTGTTTGACGGCGTAAGGGAATCCTCGTCGCGATAGCTGGAGCGAGAGGAGGCTGGATACCTACGGCAACTGCTTTCGTCGTGATCGACGCAGAAAAACAAAGACAGGCGTAGCCGCTGATCTTGTTCGTGATTACGGCGCAGGGGTATACTGGATATCGCAGGCGAAACCCTGTTTGTTCGTGGAGTGCCGGTGAGCTCATACTTTTGCTCGATCCAGTGTCCAATAATCACTATTACGTACACCAGGTCGTGTAATGCGGCGTTTACAATATGCCGGTATCTCATATAATACGAAGCATGTTTTTCGTCTGTACGTGCGATGCATTTTCCCGTTTCATCGTCATGTTTTTTAAGGTTTTGGCCATTGGCACCCACGCTGCACATCTGTCAGATGTCACAATATAATTAATAATACGACCTGGTACTTAGAATAGGTACCAGGGTGGTGGCTACGAGTACTCCAGTATTTTCAAGTAATTATCTCCCAAACATTCAAAAACGTGTGTGTACGGTTAGTAGGGAGGAGACACAGAGGGCAGGTATCTCCTCACAAGTTAGCCTATATTGAGCAGGTCTTAGTCGTTGCTCACATGTGTTCTTTGTATAGAGATGCAGTACGGGACACCTAATATGAAACAGAAATACTGACCCAGGCGAGTTTCTTATTTAAGAGGGGGGGTGTTCTACACTAACTTCAGCATAAAGGCTCCCGAATTTCATATTTTCCTGTCAATCTCAGCCTGCGTTTCTTGTTAGCCTGTTTCTTTATTAGGTGTCCTGTACTGTATAAGAATAGCATCTTATTCCGAGTTCACATCCCGAAGGTAGACTGACCACAGGTGGGTGTTGTCATCCCATCTGTTGTTTCCCGTCAAAGATACAGTACGCCTCCCAAGTGGTACGAATACTTCCCTATGACCTATTGTTGTGCTGACATAATTACCAGCCTTCCAAGGCAATGCCATAACGCGTGTACATGTTGTTTGAACTTAGCAATACCTTCATGAGTGCAGCTTCGAGACCGGCAATTTCTTGGTGATCGCCTTGCCGAATGAGACGCATACGTTCTGCGACATGACTCATCGTTTTCCCCGGCAGCACCACCGCCGCGGGTTGGTGCGGCTCGCGCATGTCGCTCACGCTTGTGGCCTTGGAGCGACAAAAACGGCGTAATGCATACATGCACGCGCGTATAGTTGACAGACAGCGGAATACATTTCCTGTCGCGAGAATAGTAACATGAGCAGAGTAAACACCATTTAGTTAAGTAGAACTCAAGTAAGGTTCAAGAGCAAACGACTCAAGTAAGGGCGTGGTACGGGATAGCACCTACCAGGTGCAAGACAACAAGATTGGGCTTTCAGAAGTAGCCGAGAGTAATTTTGCTGCACATACAGCCAGGTCGTAAGTAGCACGACGTTCGGACACGATCATACATCGTGTTCATACAAAAGCATGCGCAGCTCTCCTCGGCTCCTCGACGACTGACTGTACCTTGCTCCCAACAGTTTCCTACAACCAAAATATTTTGTCACCTCTGGATATCTTGACATATTTCGCAGTGACGAGACGCCGCTGGGCCTGCTCCGTGAGCTGTGAGGCAGGGATCCGCTTGTGTCACCCCGGCCGCACCTCCTCGAAAGGTGTACTGCAACTACAGTTGTATGTGTTGTAGACGCATGTAGACGGCATATTTTTTTGTTTTCGTCGATTTATATCGCTTTTAAAAAAAATCTGAAACTGTCCGAAACGCCAATGCGGTGTATTGGAACTCCCCCAAATAGCATTCTTGACGCATTACTCAGAGAGCACTTCGCCTAGATGTCCGTTCTAGCTTCTCCAGGGTGTGCCTTCGCTCCACCTCCAAGTGTCTTCTCATGCCATCCCTGTGGAGGTTGTCCGTTGTCTCGAGTGGCGTGGCCGAGGTTTGTCACTGGTGCTACAACTCCTGGTCAAAACAGGAACAAACGAAGGCGGTCTAATAACGATGGGTTTGCCATGAGTTCGATCGGTGCTGCCAGCAGCAGCAGGAGCAAGGGGCGCAAGGGATGGCGAGCCGTCCCTTACCGCTCCTCGCGCACATTGGCGGAGAGAAGGAGCCCGACGGAGCCAAGACTGGTAGTGAAATGGGGGTGTGCCGACCCGGGCGACGGTGAAAGGTTTTCTGGTGCTGTCTCTGCGTCTGCTGATGCGTTGCAGCAGCAGCAGCAGCTGCAGCAGCAGCAGCAACAGCAGCGGCACCAGCAGCACCAACAGCAACAGCAGCAACAGCAGCAACAGCAGCAACAGCAGCAGCAGAGGCAAAAGGAAGACGTTGTCATCCTCGACGACCCGTTCGAGGAGCTATGCACAGAAGGCGACTGTCCGCGGCACTCGTGCGTGGTGTACGACAGCTTGGCGGCACCAACGCCGTACAACGAGGGCTGGGAGTGGCAGAAACAAGTGAGCCGCAGAGAAGGCCCGCCAACATTCCACATAATCGTCCTCCATGACTGTTACCTCTTTAGGACCCACAGACAGACAAACATTAGGGTAGGTTTGGTCTCGTCAACAGGCTACATGAAATATGATACGTGTAGTGTGAACCCGCAGCAGTATAAGTCGGATCATGCTGCACCCGTGTCGTATACAGCAGTATAGGGCATCTAATAAGAAACAGGAATGCTGGCTCAGGCTGGATTTCTTATTTGAGAAAGGGTGCATTCTACACTAACTGCAGTAT
>JBBMKB010103851.1:0-10172 GCA_037833945.1 Alaria marginata
AAGTTCTAACTCGAAGTGGTTAACGAGATTCGACTTTAGGAAGGATTCCCCGTTTTATGGCTGGCCCAGCCTGTATTGCAATCGTTGCTATTGGACTACTGACGTTGAGGTACACACATATTTGATGTGTTGCCACTACGCACGAATCCAGTACGGGTACTGGGTGTGCTGGATGTCGATGGGTGGAAACAACAGTTTACTGTGAAAACACACACCCACAGTTAGTACACTCAATATCTTATTTTGGATATCGGATGTCGGATAATTGCAACGTACAGCGAGAATAAGAGTTGGACGCTCCTAGATGGGCGTGGTTACCCTTGGGTTACCAAGGAAATGGGGCGAATAGTGCACCAACCAATCCTTGCTTCCCGATTCATTCGTTGGGAGCGAAACATATCGAGGGGGAGGGGTCCCCTATAGTGCCGGTTGAATAGTGCCTATTTCCGGTATAGTGCCGGTTGAATATTGCTTATTTCCGGTATAGTGCCGGTTAAATCGCTTGGCGCGACTTTCTTGTACCAGTATCGGTATAATACTATGTCCAATAGTGCCGGTGTCCGTTATACTGCAGGTGTTGTTAGCTGGCACATACTGGCACTATAGAGAGGTCACCACTCACTGTACCTAACCTAGAAGGAATGCGGAGATGCTCACCAGGATACTGGCACACGGCACGCGTTCAAATTTGTCGAGGCTCTTGGACGTCATCCTGCGCATGTCAGGCGGAGGCCTCTGGTATAATGGCACCTGTGCAGCGATGACAGACATTCACATCTCGGGCAGATTAGGTCCGTGTTCATGATATATGTGATATATGCCTTTCAGGGCAGATACATATCTGGTCTATGTGATCTGCATGACCTGTAGAGCTTGTTGTAGGGTAAGAGCCGGACGACCTGAGTGATCTAGCACACGTTTACTCTGTTGGAGATCTGTACCACACAGAGCCGGACGACCTGAGTGATCTAGCACACGTTTACTCTGTTGGAGATCTGTACCACACAGATCATGCACAACATAGCGACAGATATAGGATCTAGATCATCTAGATGATCTAGGTGATGTAGATCGTGACCTGTCCAACGTGCACAAAAAAATAAATTAAAAAAATACTAAAATACATCACCCTCAACCCCTTGTAGAACTGCATTCACCTTTTTTGGTGGGAGAAAAACTACTTGAAATCAATATAGAATCATTTTTGCAGCGCATGCGATACTAAAAAAAGGTTGACAACCTCAATCGGCGCGAAACGCGGCGTGCTCGTATTATACTCCGTACGTGGATAGAGGCGGCGCCCTTACAGCAGTTACGACTAAAGTACGGTCCGACACGGTTGTGAGATAGTACAGCTGTCGCTACGTAGAAACTCTTGCAGCAGATTTTTTGTAACAATCGTCAACTCGTGTGCGTTGCTGTTTTTTGGCGTCGTCAAAATTAGAAACTCGCAATCGCTCGAAATTAGCTGACTAGACTAATTGGGCAAGAAACGCATGGCTGCAATTTCGAATTGACGTTCGCAAAGCTCGGAACTGCTACTCGTATCGTGGAGCGGTTTATTTCTGGCTGGCTGTCACACAGTTTTGCTGCTGACAACCAACGAAGACTCGTTCTACGATAGACCCCCCACAAAACCAGCGATTTCTTTAACGAACGTTTCATGGCTGTCCGGCACGAGGAAGGATGCTATGATAAACAATAATATATGTTTTCTTGTTTTGGGGAGGACTATCGCACGATGGCATCGGAGCGGCAAGGGTTTCAGGAGATAGGGTGTGAAGCTGGTTTCAAAACCGGCGATTTCGTTCAAGAAGTTTGGGGGGGTCTATCGTAGAACGAGTCCGAAACGAAACGTAGGTGGGGTCCTCTCTTGCACCGCCGCAAAAAAGGAATACAGAATACAGTGACATGCAAGCCACCAAAACTCCGCCCTGGCCGGGCTGGGCTATGCATGCATGCGCACAAGGCCTGTCAATCGGCAACCTCTTGCGCATGCGTGTGTCAACCAACCGCATATATATGTATGTATTTCCCTTTTTTCGACACATGCTATAATGCCCGTTTTTTTCTGGAACCCTCACTTTAGGGCGCTCTGAACCTCACCCACCAACTGATTTTTGAGCAAACTGAAAGTGCAACCCAATAAACAAACCCATGTGGCCTCGTAGGTGTACAAAAAATCCGACCGAAAAACAAGGAGTTTCCGACAATTTTGGGTTAAGGAGCGCCGCCATTCGGAAACAAAAAAGCCAAAAAGTGCAACCTCTTTATCGTAGAACCCGTCTTTCGCCTTCGTACTCATTTTCTTCTGTTTTCGGCGATGCGTATAATATCATGTCATACCATGGATAGTTTCCTCGTACCATATTTTTGGTTTGCAAGTGATACGGGATGGTTTCACCGCCGCCCGAAGTACCGTTCCCTGGCGGTACACGATTTTTTTTCGCACTTTTTTTTTGTTCTTCCATCGGGGCACTTTTTTTTCAGCCTTTTTTGGTTTTTTTTTTACCACGGGGCCTTTATTTCAGGGGAATGAGCGATTTATACCGTGAGAACATCATGGGCATGCGAGACTTCGCACCTGATAGTTGCCCTCCCGCAGGAACACTCCATCGGCACTGGAGTTCGTCGGCTGTCGTTTCAAGGTATCAAGACATTCGAGGCAGCACCGGTCCGGGTATAGGGGGGGTTGCGATTACCAAATTATGTTGGATTGGAAAAAAAAAACGAGTCCGTAAAACATCAAAACCTAGACTAATTGGTTGTTGCCCAATTTTTGGTGAAATGTATTGGCCATTAAAAGTTGGGTTGGAGTTATCCCGACCACAAACCCCAACCCAAGAAAGTTTTTGACGGCTGCGGGTAAAAAGGGTCATGTTGGCCGTTTTTAGCTATTTTTTCGTGGGTTAGGTTCGCCTTGGGTTTTGCGATTCGTCTGTTTCAATACTATTCTTATATGATTTCCTACCCATCCGAATTCGATATCCCGCGAATACCCTAACTAAGCATGCGTCTCAAAAGTTTTGTCAAGGGTTGCCGCGTTCGGGTTTTGTAATTTTGGTCCATGGCCCATGGTGTGACGAAACACCGCAAGCGTGTGAGTATATAAGCTCTTGCAGAATGCGAGTTGCGTCGCGTGTATGATGCCGCGGTTGCGGAAACATCTCTCGCGAGGAAAACGTTACCTTCGGCCTCTTCAGCGCCAGGCGCAAGCCATTTTCCAACTGAGGAGGCCTCAACAATGGTTGGTAGTACCCCTTCCATTTTATTTAGAGTGGAGTACCCGATTTATGAGCGTCCTTAAGAGTCGTCCCACGGTAGAGGTGCTGCAATATTAACCCCTGAGCTCCTGGCACGAGGAGCTCAATATCTCACCCCAAACATGACTTCCGAGATTTTCGTTCGCGCAACCCGATCAACATGTCGATCCGCTAGTCCTAAACTAAATGCACTCGTAAAATGATTATACCAACCGGTAGTTCCTCATTTCAGGAGCTCAACGGGTCAGGAACGTTTGACCCCAAAAAGTGCAACCCCTACCGTTGGATGACTCTTAAACAGAAAAAAAACGGACACTGAAGAGGGGTTAAATCGGCGTGCCACGCCTCGTGACGCCTATACTGCTGTAACACCTACCAGTGTATATATGACTACTGTGGCGCCTATACTGAAACGACACATGATACCTGGTACTCAATCTGAGAAAAGAGCGGTGTCACACCTTGTCACACCTATTATAAAACCTACCAGTAAATGACTGTGACGCAGAAGCATTCTAAGATAGAGGTGTTATAACAGCATGTTTTTGCTGAAGCTCATCACTTGAGGAGCTCTATGGCTCACTGAAAAACTGTTTTTTTTAGCAAACTGTAAGTGCAGTCCGATGAAAAAACCCGTGGCCGATCTACAGAAAAAACAATATTGCAAAAATAGAATGACCTTGCGACGAATTTGGGTTAAGGAGCACCGTAACCCAGAAAGTAAAAACGCCAAAAATTCTATACTAATAGTAAGTAATACCTCTATCGTAGAACGCGTCCGCACAAATTGAAACGTAAATGATACACAATCTCAGAAAAGAGAAGCGCGGAGGGAAAAGCGGTAACACCGGCCTGCTCCGAGAGGCTCTTAAATTGGGTACCCCACTACTGCACCTGATTGCCCTGCGGGTCCATGAAAACCGGGACGAGTGCGTATCCCACTGCGCAGTGCTCTGAAGAGAAACGGTCGAGAGTGTCCACCCGGATCAATGCGGTGCTCATCATGTCCATTCTCTGAAAACGGGTTTTGGCGTGGGGCGATGGGTTGTGGGGAGTTGAGTGTAGGTAAAACTGGAAAAATGATCCCACACTAATTCTGAGTAATTTAACCCAAAAAACGTGGGGGCAGTTCTTAAGGGCTTAACCAGCCACAAGTTTAGGGACAGGGAGTATAACTGGCCCAGCAGCTGCTGGCCAGCTGCTAGCAACAGCACACTGTCTACTAGCGTGTTCTGCCAGTCTGCCAGCACCGTCATGTGCTGTACAGTAGTATCCCCTTAGCGTTGCCACTATATAATGCGACCAACGAAGCACAACTGTTGCTGCAAACAATGTCAATTCTTCAACAAACGGAATCTGAATCAAAACGCTAGACTTCTCGTACGTGGGTAGTTCTTTCTCTCAACAAACAACAAATTATTTATGATTCGGTTCCCCGAGCTCTAACCATCTTCTCTAATTCTAGGGACAGGCGTGTCCACCCGTATCATCACGACGCGAGTCAATTTATTATCATGTTCGCCATCCGACAATGTGCTGCATGAATTTTTGAACGTTTAGCACTCATGAACATTCCCACAGAGTAGCGCGACAGCAGAAAACCAAGGGAAACCCACGATAAACTGTGGACACGACTCAAACACTCACCTCCTCTGGATCAGTGCGGTGCTCTTGTCGCAATCTGAACACAGGCGTGTTGCTCAAACTGTCGCCTTCGCTTATTGCCGAACTTTCTGGGCCCCTCTGTCCGAAAATTGATGACAGGCATAACGAAGAACGAGCACCGACGGGGGTCATCTCACTAGAGCACGTGGAGGGGTGTTTAGGTGGCGGGTTGCTTCTGCAGAGTCATCCCACGCTAGGGGTTACAGTTTTTGGGCCAAAGGTTTCTGGCCGGTTGAGCCCCTTAAGTGGGGAACTATAGGTTGGTATCATAATTTTACGAGTATTCTTGTTGAAGGACTATTAGTCTAATAGCGCATAGAATTATTGGTCGGGTTGCGCGAACGAATGTCTTCAAAGTCATGTTTCGGAGCGAGATATTGAGCTCCTTAGGTTTGGAGCTCAGAAACGTACGCTGCACCCCTACCGTGGGATGACTCTGCATCCAATACACACCACTTACCGATCGATACATGGTACTATTAGTACTTTTAGTACTATTAGTACTATTAGTAGTATTAGTACTATTAGTACTAATTAGTACTACTATTAATAGTACTATTAGTACTATTAGTACTATTAGTACTACTATTAGTAGTATTAGTAGTATTAGTACTACTATTAGTAGCAGTAGAGGTGCACCCTTTATTTTCGGACGCTCTATACTAATAGTAAGTAAAAAACTGATATCTAGAAGAAAGAAAGCGCAACCCGATGAACAGTCGCATGGCCTAGCTAGGCATACAACATTTTCTTATTTGCAGGACAAGAATGACATTCTGGCGATCTTGGGTTAAGGAGCCCCATCATTCAGAAATAAAAAATGCCAAAAAGGGATATCCATGCCTCTATACAGGTATGGTAACACGCGTGGACCAGTGGTTCGATAAGGGTGTCACGTTTTCGCAAAAAACAATCTCACTGATGGTACGGTGGAATCGAAGCGTGCTAGGATAGAGGTATGATATATATATTTTTGGCCATTTTTTTTTCTGGATGACGGGGGCTGTATCGCCGGAATGAATGCCATTATTTTTCTAACCCTTGTATGACTATTTGCTTGCCTAGGCCATGGGGGTTCGTTTATCGGGTTGCGCTTTTCGCTTCTTCAAAATCAGTGTTTGGGTGATATAGAGCTCCTCACGTGAGGAAGAGAGCCTCAGAAGGCAAATACTAATTAATGGTGTTATAACACCTCTACCGTATTATTAGTACTATTAGTACTATTAGTACTATTAGTACTATTAGTACTATTAGCATGTGTCACAGTTAGAAAGAAATACCCTGCCGCGGGAGTTACCATTACGGGGGACCATGGTAAATAGGACCAAATAGTGTTAGTAAAAATAGGCAAATATACAGGTTTTTGGGTTTACCGTAGGTCCTACTGTATTTCCATGGTAAATAGAACCAAAGAGTGTTAGTAAAAATAGGTAAATATACAGGTTTTTGTGTTTACCGTAGGTCCTATTTACTATGGTATGGTCCCCCGTAATAGCGGTAGTAGCTATATTTCACCTGTCAACGCACACCGTCACATGCTTGCGGTAGAGGTGCACCATATTTTCCCCCCGGCTCCTCACTTGAGGAGCTCTACGCTTTACCCAAAAAATGTTTTTTTGAGTAAACTGAGAGTATATACCGGATGAGCAAAAACCCATGACCTAGGTACGTAAAAAAACATACCATGTATTTGCGAAGCAAGAATGACATTCCGACGGTCTTGGGGTCAAGGGGCCCCGCCATTCAGAAAACAGAATAGCCAAGAAATGCTCTTATACAGTAAACGGTAACGTAGCACGCGCCCACAAGCTGTCGACAGTTGTTACAAGCTGTCGACAGTTACAAGCTGTCGACAGTTACAAAAATAGCCTGTCGCATGAACTCCTAGCGACAGCTGACCTGCTCCCCCGCGTTTCCTATGACCCGGACGACGACCTTGGACACGGTGCAAGGGTAAGGCATGCCGCACCCTAGGTCGATGTAGAGGTCGAACCCGTCCCCCTTCAGGAACGGCTGCCTGCTAACCTGGTCCCACGTAACGCGTTTTTGTTTTGTTTTGTTTCCGGCAAACGTAAAAAGGAAGACAACGACACGGAACGGTTATTTAGATACATGCGGCGGACGGAGAGATGGCAGAATTTCGTTGGAGGCGTAACATAGCCCGGGGATGAAAAACGTGGAGATAACGGTCTTTGGGCTCAACGCGTGTGACCGTCGCTCTCATCGTATCGTGCCGGGAGCCGTCCACCAGGCACTTTGGTGTGCGTGTTTTTTCTCTTGGGACCCGCATGTTAATATGGTAGAGGGTGTACCATTTTTTTCTGAGGCTTTTCGCTTGAGGGGATCTATACCTCACCCAAAAACCGATCTGGAGAAAACCAAACGTGCTCCCCGGTGACCAATCCCATATAGCCTAGGCATGCAACAAAACGTATGCAGCAAAAACAAAATAATGAAAAATCCGACGATTTTGGGTTAAGGAGCCCCCGTCACTCAGAAACCATTTTAGCCCAAAAGTGCCACCTGTATCGTAGTACGCGTTATCCGGCCGGGCATAGGGACAAAAATATGGCAATATAAGTTTGGTTTGTGAAACTGTCCAGTGTGAGCGCGCAGCCGTTCTGCTTAGCGACCCCGGATATGAGTTACGTCGAGGAAGCGAGAAGGAGAAATAAAAAGTGCGAAGATAATAGACCGGGATGAGCAAAAAACAAATGGTCGCAGGCAGATGACGCCGAAGATAGCAGCTGCCTTGTTCATGTCGGGAATTTTCGTCGGTTGCGCCATACACCATTGTGGACCTTCTGCGAACTACTTCACTAGCAGAAAGTAATACTAAAAATGTGAGTATGACTGCACATGAAACCCTACAGTAGTTCGACGCGTGTCCGCCAACGAATGATATCCTTTGGACTACACTTTTTAGCCATTTTGTTTTCTGAATGACGGGGCCCCTTTAGAACCCCAAACCCCGTCCCCATACTATTACCAAGTAAATGTGTCCCCAAAACGGGTTTCCAGTTGTAAAAGGGTTAACCCAACGTCGTCCGGATGTCATTCTTTTTAAAAAATATGACTATTTGCATACCTAGGCCATGGGTTTGTTCATCGGGTTGCACTTTCAGTTTCTTCACAATCAGCTTTTCGGTGGGGTATAGAGCTCCTCAAGTCAAGATCCTCAGAAGGCAAATACTAATGGTGAACCTCTACCGTAGCAGTGGTCAAAGTCTCCAAAGAAAGGGGCTAAACTGCCATCATATTCGCGGGCGTTAAGTGCAATCGGAATCCTCTGTATTACAGGGGACCATAGTAAACAGGACCTACGGTAAACACCAAAACCTATATGTGTGCCTGTTTTTGCTAACAATAGTTGGTCCTGTTTACTATGGTCCCCCGTCAATAGTCGCAGGCAGACGAGGCCGAAGATAGCCGCCTTGGTCGTAGGGTACTCTTGTTTTTGTCGCGACATGTCGTCGATCACGCCCTACCAGGTACACCATTGCGGAGCTTCTACGAACTACTTCACTAGCGGTACATATTATTAATAATATGAGTAGGACTGCACGTGACACCCTTGTTGGACGTGTGCCCGCCTAGGAATGTAATCCTTTTGTTATCGTCTCGACTGCAACGCGAGCTACGATACTACTAATAGTATAATATTACGGGGGAACGTAGTTAATAGGACCAAGTATTGGCAGTAAAAATAGATACATATATAGGTTTTTGTGTCTACCGTAGGTCCTGTTAACTACGTTCCCCCGTAATAGCACTTTTTGTTTACTGAATGATGGGGGCTCCTTAACCCAAAGTCGTCGGGATGTCGTCCTTTTCTAAACTTTGACTATCTTGTATACCTAGGCCATGAGTTTGTTCATCGGGTTGCACTTTCAGTTTCCTCAACACCAGTGTTTGGGTGAGGTTTACAGTAATACTGTGTCGTTTTTTAAAGAACCACTCTACACCCAATTCAAGTAGTTTGTCTCGAAAAACTACAGACGGGGGTGCAGTTCCCAAGGGGTTGCAGCAAAGGCGCCTCATTTCGGGCAAGATCCGGACGAAAACTTCTCCGCGCGCCCACGCCCAGAGAGCGCTTAGCGTTATTTCCGCACACCCCACATCCATGTAGCTACCGTAGATGGCAGTGTATTGTAACACACACCCTCGGACGATTAATCCCTTTTGATTTGCTCGACGAGAAAACTTCCCAAAACCACCATTTTCGTTTGTCTGTTTGTGCCCCCCAGGTTTTGAAGGGAACCGGCTCGGAAATTTAGCCTCGGGGCGGGTATTTGGTACACGCAATGTTGACACTCGCAATGTTGATACTGCTGTGGCTGTTGTTTTCACGTTGAATCATCGGGGGACCTACGATAAGCACAAAAACCTATACACTCACCAATATTTCCTAACCATATGTGTTCCTGATTAATAGGTGTTTTCTAACCATATTTGTTCCTGATTAATAGGTTATATTCCTCCGTAAAATAGTCTGTGCAAACAAGACAGGCTTCAATATATATGGAGTGCAAGAATACCTCAGGAAGAAGCTGTGCGGCTGACAGAACGAGATCGTCGCGACTTACCGTGCTCTCTCGGCATTGTCGCTGTTTGTGCCTCCCTGTTTTTGGATATAATTGGACTCTGAAGTTCATCCCAGGGGTTGTGCTATCCCAGGGGGTGTGCTATCCCAGGGTGGGGGAAGTGTTATCCCAGGGGGTGTGCTATCCCGGGAGGTGTGCTATCCCAGAGGGTGTGCTATCCCAGGGGTGTACTATCCCAGAGGGTGCGCTATCCCAGGAGGTGTGTTATCTCAGGAGGTTTGTTATCCCAGGGGGTGTGCTACCCCAGAGGGTGCGTTATCCCAAGGGGTGTGCTATCCCTGGGGGGGTGCTATCCCAGGGGGTGTGCTATCCCAGAGGGTGCGTTATCATAGGGGGGGTGTTATCACAGGAGGTGTGCTATCCCAGGGTGTGTGGTCTCCCAGGGTGTGTGTTCTCCACGTGGTGTGCTATCCCAGGGGGTGTGTTCTCATAGGGGCTGTGTTTTCCCAGGGAGTGTATTATCCCATAGGGTATGTTTTCCCAGGGGGTGTGCTATCCAAGAGGGTTTACTTGGGGGGGTGTCATCCCATGGGATGTGCTATCCTAGGGGATGTGTTATCCCAGGGGGGGGGTGTACTCATTTCTTGCATGGCCGTAGTCATAAGAACATAGACCCTCGCATCCCTACAATGCCGGGACG
>JBBMKB010103862.1:0-10170 GCA_037833945.1 Alaria marginata
AATACCAACACCAAAACCAAAACCACCAACACCAACACCAACACCAACACCAACACCAACACAAACACCTACCAAAACCAACCCCAAAACCCCCCCCCCCCCCCCACCACCACCACCACCTTCCACGGGTTGAGGTTTGTTTTTATCAACCATCGGGATTCGAATTTCGAAAAGAAAGGGTAACCCTGCACAAGAATGGGCGCGGGATTTAACCCCCCCCGCGCCCTGCTCTCCTTTCTTTATCGCAGGCCGGGAGCAACCTTGACTCAAGCTGGCTGCCGGGCTTCGACCAACGCTTCGAGATTCAGCGGAGGCGGCAGGGACAGCGCGTAGTCGGCGGGTCTTGCACCTGGTACACCAATTAACCGACTTTCGCCACTACTCACAGTGGGGGTCTCGCTCGCTATAGTGTCGGTTGGATGGTGCTTATGTCCTGTATAGTGCCGGTGAAATCGCTTGGTCGCACCAGTGGAACAAATACCAGTATCGGTACTGTGCGTACCCAATAGTGCCGGGGTCCGGTATACTGCTGGTGTTGTTGGTTAGCACATACCGGCACTATAGGGAGACCGCCACCACTGCTGCTGCACCTGGCTCTAAAGCTTGCGAGTGATATCCGTACACAGCTGTCGTGGTCCCTCTAATAAGAAACCGGGAAACGGGACCCAGGCCAGAATTTTTATTTGCGAAAGGGTGTGTGTTCCACACTAACTTTGGCATACACCGCTCCAGAATTTCTTGCTTCCACTGAAACCTCAATCAAGAGCTGATATTTTTGTCGGGCACTTTCTTATGACGGGGGACCGGTACTGCTGTACTACGTATACGTCCACTGTTTATTTCCCCGTAAAAAGGGTTCCTCTATGCCGTGGGGAGTTTTCCTTTGTGCTTAAAGTAGAGGTGTCGCGGGCCTATACACCTACTACATCTGTATTGTTGGTGATGGCGGTTTTCGTTTTTTGGTGTTGTCATAGCTTTTTTGGTTTGTGTGCGAATCCTCAGTGTTGGGCTTTTGTTTGAAAGCCAGTCGCTCTACGAAGGCAGTTAGTCCTAGATTATCTGTACAGTACGAGACATGTCGGAGCCAGAAGTTCCAAATAAAGTACTTTTTGAAAGAGTATCGTTTGATGAGATTTTTGCCGGGCATCATTTATCTGATGAACAACGTGGATTCACAAGTTTTGAATTCTCCACCCCCCCCCAGAAAAACAAGCCATGGATTGCGTTTCTCTGTCCTATAATATATATTCCAGGGGTTTTACCTGCAACCTCCGCCTTTTTATGGCGTTGAAGCAGGCAGGTAAATAGTGTACTTCGTGTAAACTGTGTGACAAAAAAAAGTGTCCACAAAAAAACGCACAATCGTCAAGAAGATCGGCTTATTAATCTCTTTCGCGAGGCGGGTACTTCGACACACACACACACATCTGACGCATGCCGTAGAGGTGTTTTAGTAGTCTACGCACCCTTCTCTTGCTAAAGGCTCCTCACATACATGAGGAGGAGCTCTACACACCCCACCCAGAAAAAAACTGATTTCGAGAAAAATGAGAATGCAACACTCACTCGGTGAACTAATTATCCCACACACTCACTCGTGGTCCTTACCTGTACCTACCTACTCACACATTCATCTGGCCCTACGTACTATCCTCTGCCCATACACATCTACAGTAACTACTTACTACGTTTAAGAAACACAAAACGATCGCCGTACGTCGTACCAGTACGAGTAGCTCGGCTATGTTGCGCGGCAGTATAATATCTACGGTAGTACCATCATCCACCTATACCATATCAAGTACTCGCGCCTTTTAGGTCGCTTAGTATAGTGCCGACGACCTGGTACGCTACTACTATTAAATCTGTACTGCAGTACTAATACTGTTACTACTGCTGCTTGCTGTTGTCAGTCCAAAGTCCACGACGTGCACCGGTAAGACTACGGTCGTACGTTACCTTGTTCTTTGTACCCCCCCCTCGTTTTCATGTTTTCGTGTTTTCATCCCGACATCGACACGTGGACGGTTACATTTTTTTATGTTCCGGTTCGAGTCGGCAGAGAGCCAGCCCTCTCGTATCTACGGAATCCTTCACTCCTGCACGCTTCTTTGCACCTACCTTTGCGTGCAGCGAGCACAATAACCCCTCACCATCTGACACCATCCCAGCGAGCCTATCCTTAACCCACCCAGCCAAGGCGTGACGCTGCAAGGCTATCGTACGCTGTATATGCGTTTGTACGTTGTGCCGACTTTCTTTATGTTTTCATCCGACAATCGACAAGATGACGGTTACATTTGTTTATGTTCCGGTTCGAGTCGAACGAAATCCAATCACCCCGCATCCAGTAAATCCCACATACTTGCATATTTGCACTGCACCAGCAGAACAAGCACAAAACCTCAGACACGATCCCAGCTACACTACTACCTACATGCTCAACCCCCCCAGCAAAGGCGCAAACCTGTTGTTGTGTGACGATAATCATATGGCTGTACGACATCGTAGTGATGCCGGTGCGAGACATCTCCGTCCATCGACCACGGCGGGAAAAGACCCGCAAAATCACCGCAGCCGGACCATCGGAAAATACGGAGGAAATAACAATCGTTGCCGGCGATGGTCGCCTCCCTCCAGCCTCACAGCTACTGCGTGCGTGTTTGATTTGATCAAGACCACGACGCCAGCGCTGGTGGTCGGGAGGAAGCCGTTCGTGGACGGGAGCGTGGTGCGCTATCGGGAAGCCTTGAGGTTAGGGTGGTTGGTCCCGTGACGCATGCATGTGTTTGCTATTGTTTTCCTTTTTTTGACCTCGTGCGTGTCCGAAATAAATGTGAACCCCAAAATGTCTGCTGCGTAGTTTGTGTCGCTGGTTGTTGTGTCTCTCCTCGTCACATGCTCATACATGATCAAGTGCACCTACTTGTACGTGTCCTGTGCCTGGTATACATGTTCACACGTTGCTATTACCCATAAAAGTGTTCAGAGGGCATGACTTGGACTTGGACAATTGGGTGAACGTGGCATGTGGTCGCGATTCCCCGACACTGGCTGCTAAGAGTTCGGTTGTGACACTGTAGTAGAGGCGGTTTACGGACGATCGTTGCAGGCATTGGACGTTTTGTTCATACGAATCCTACACGTGCATACACATCCTACATCAAGATACCCTACAGCAGTACATGTTCACACGAATACTACATGTTCAGATCAAATAATACGTATCCTATGATACGTGTTCACACATACCTCACGGTCGGTTTGTGCGGGTTGTTGGAGAATGAAGAATGGTATGAATGAGGTATCATATCGGCGAAGAAAGGAACGTCTCGCGTGTGCCTTACCAGCCAAGCAGCAAGCGAAGCGGTCATACGGCGGTAGGAAGACTTCCTGCCCACCGTTGTTCTGTCAAATATACGTTCTGTGACTGGAGGAATATTATCCCGTTGCGCACTCGTTCGTTCTCTCTTCACGATCGTACGCGACTCTTCTCTCCGTTTCTCAAACCATGCTCACCGACCAACGTTCGTATTTTGTTTCCAAAAATGGACTCGTACATACTCGTATATATATACTCACGACAATTCAAGTGTGAGTACGGGGAGAGGCGATGTTGGGGTTTAGGTATACTCATACTCGCAGTACTGTAGCCATCATTCCCTCGTCTGAAGAGAAATCATTTGGGGACAGATGCGATACCAGGTGTATGAGTGGGGAGAGAGGAGAAGCCGAGCTTATGATTGTTTTGGTCGGGCAATTCATACTTTGGGGTTAGGGCTCTAACATACAGTGGAGTACCCGGCTTAAGAGCTTCCACAAAAATAAATTATATCTGTGGTTTTCTTCTTTCGGGAGTGATTTGGGTGATCAACGTTGAAGATCATGCTGCACACTGTCGTAGGGCAAGCATCATAATACTAAAAAAAAAAAGCAGACTTAAAATATGTCAAATCGGCTTGTCACGCCTTGTGATGCCTGTACTGCTGTTAACCCCTTTGGGGCTTCAGATGGGAAACTTGACGAAATAAATTGACGATTCGAGAATCGGTCACACGAACCAGCCGGGGATGCCGGCTAGAATGTGTGTTCAAAGCGCAACGGTAGGAGGCATACCACACACGCCCGGCATTCTGATACTCGTGCTGCTGCAGGCTCTTCCTGGACGGTTGATAATATCGCAAATCACTTGTTTTTGGTCGATATAAACGGGCCTCAAAAGGGTTAATAAGACCTATATGAGGCCCGATCTGAGATAAGAGCGGTACGGAACAGAAATAAGAGCGGTAACACTTGTCTATTCCGAGGGGCTCTTAAACCGGGTACCCCACTGCACCAGAGAGTATCACCTTGCCCAGCTGGCGGTAGGTGTGTACCGCTCTTGACGGAAGTATAGGAGCCGTTGAGTATGAATACGGATATCAATCAATAATTGCAGCAGTTCCGTCCAGATTGGTTTTGGATACAGACGAAACGCTTGATCGACCGAAACGTTGCGGTCTGTCTGAGTGAGCTGACTCAGGCAACACAGCGCTCCACACCTCTCGATCTCACAGCTGGAGTGTACTTCTATGTATTTTTAACAAAAACATTTGACAGACTGGAGCTTGTTCTTTTCCTTCGGCCGACCCGCCAAGATTGTATCTGGTGGTATATGTTCGTATGATATATTACAGCGGCATTTTTGTTGCGGGCAAGCGGCTGGTGGTGTCGCGTGAAATCTAAAACAAATACACACATACATGCACCCGACAGATGAGATTAATCTCCATTGGAGGATCTATAGACAGACAGATCCTTCGGGGCAGATATATGCTTGAAATATACGGTGTTAACGATCGATATACTGTTTGTCGAGTTGGATCTGTGTGACACGGCTCTCGCGCATATGTTTGTCGGGTGGGATCTGTACGATACTATACGGCCCCGTGCACAGCATCTCAAAATGGCAACAAAATCTAGGGATCTACAGTAAGTAGACTAAAAATACTGTTACATAGCACCACACATCGGACAGATCATAGATCTATCTCCAGTTCATGATCTAGATTTTTCGGGGCAGATAGGTATCGGGTGGGATCTGTGTGACACGGCTCTTGCGCAAAAACTGTTTTGCCGGGCGAGATCCAGTGCGATCCCGCTCTTGTACAACATCATCTCATATGATAACGGCAAATAAATGTAGGAATCAATAATACTACGTAGCTAGACCGTGACCCGTCAGGCGCGTGGAATGTTGAAGAACTTTCCTGCGTCCGCGATCTAAACAACAAGGCATGTTATGTGGGCATGATGTCGGGGGAGGGGGTGGAGGTGTTGGTTATTACCTACTAGCCCACTCAGTCAGCTAACCCTAACCCTAGGACATATCTTTTGTTGGTTATACCAGGTACTACCTACTAGCCCACTCAGTCACGCTGACTGAGTGGGCTAGTAGGTAGTACTATATAACCAACAGGAGGTTTAAAAAACAACTTTTGTTGGTGGTGCCTAACCTGCGTGGCGACGTCCGCATCGATCGATTGCCTTGACAGACGAGCAAAGGTCCTCACCGCTGCCGATCCCACCACCCTGGAAGTCAGGAGCGGCGGCTACCATGAGGACGTCGCCGCCGAGAGAAGGCAGGCGTGCCTCGAAAGTAGAAAGGCGAGTTTTGTATGACACTGACGCGCGCTACTATAGACTACCAGGTATAGGTATTAGTATAGCACTTTTTGGTCAATTTTTTTTTCCCTGAATGACGGGACTCCTTAACCTAAAATCGTCGGAACATCATTCTTATTGTTCCCCGATTTGATTTTTTGTGTCCGCCTCGGCCATTTGGGATTGTTCATCGGGCTGCACTTTTCTCTTTTCTAGAAATCAGCCTTTGGCGTGGGGTATGGACCTTTTTTTAAGCGAGGAATATCATAAAACAAAAGGTGCACCTCTAGACTACCTACCGTACCATGGCATGTGTCTACTATACATACACTCCGTAACACGCGCGATCGAAGTATCACACGCAGCTTGCAAAGCTGAGTGTCGACGAAATTCCCTTTTTTATCGATCTCACAGCTGAAGTGCATGTTTCATCTTTATTTATGTACTATATCGTACGACCATCTATGCATGCCACCGTGTATAGCGATGATGGTATTCGGTGTACGATTATTTTGTTTTGCCGTCCGACGACGTGTGGCATGCGTCCAAAACATGACGAAGAAACAGAAAAAAAAACACTTCGTACGGTAAAATAGCAAGCCCCCAAAAACCCAACCTCGTGGTTTCTACGAGTACACCTCCCTACATAATGACCGACCTACGACCAAGTCCCCCCACCCCCCCGAACCACTTCCAAAGCAGTATCGAACAGAACCGCGCCGTCCATAAAAATGGCGCATTGTTTTTGTCAGCAGTCGTGTTATGTCCCTCCGAGAAGAAAATTATGCATTGCGCGTTGTCGGAAGGAAAGGGATTTAACTATGACAACACCGACCTCCTACTATTTTCCGCTCGGGCTACCGTACTGCAAGCAGGCAATCAACGCTTTCGAGGAAACGGGGGCACTCGACGATGGAGGCCACCGTCTTCCCGCCGGATCACGAAAAGAGGTACACCTTTTTTTGTTTTTCTGAGGCTCATCGCTGGAGGAGCTCTATACCCTACCCAGATAACAATTTTACCGGCGGGTTGTGTATGTAGTATGTATTCCCACCACGAGTTGGGCGTAATCCTAGTTATTTTTTGTTTTTACATAAACGAACGAAAGTGCAACCCAATGCACAGGCAGTCCCATGGCCTACAGTTAGCAGGTATTAATAGTAGGTACGAAACGAAAAATATTGCAAATAAAACAACGAAATGCTGACGGTATGTGGGTTCAAGAGCCCCGTCATTCAGAAAAAGCACACTTTATTGCCAAAAAGTGCTATACTGATACCTAGTCAGTCGCAGCAGGCGTCTGTGAATGAACGTACTTTTTCTCTTGGATGCATTATAGAAAACAGTTATCATACTTACAGTACAGGACACCATAAAACAAAAAAACAAAAAAACAGAAATAAATGCTGGCCCAGGCTGGGTTTCTTACTTTGGAAAAGAAGGTTCGTTCTACTGTACACAAACTTAAGAATAACGCCTCTTGTTGCATTTTCCTGTAAAATACCAGACAGGGTCCGCTTTTCTTACTTACCCTGCCTCTGCTTGTTTTGGTGCCCTGTCCTGCACTTTACCTCCCCCCCGCACCACTACCTGCACGCGTATTATTATTATTCCAGGCAACGCGGGCTTGGAGCTCAAACGCGGAAACGCTTTCCGAGGCAGCGCTGGCGACCGCGATGCAACCCGGCGGCATGGGCGCGGGGCCTCGCTTGACCCTGGCCGAGGTGTACGCAACGTTTCGGGTGCTCAACCTTGCCGGGAGGGGAATCACAACGGTAAGTCCAAATTATTTTCGACTTGAGCCGTTTAAGGGTTCCAGACTTTGCTTTAGGGTGTCAAGGTTCGGGTGTGAGTCTCTGGTTTTGCGGGGTTCAGGTTTTAGTGCCATCCCCACACTACGTAGGGGTGCCGCAGAAGTTTCTGAGCTCCTTACATGAGGTTGAGCTCAATAATTATCTCACCCGAAGCATGACTTTCGAAGACATTCGTTCGTGCAACCCGACCAACGCTTCCACGGTGAACTTCGTAATAATAGTACTGAAAAAAATGTACTCGTAAAAAATTCCTACGTTCGTACCCACCGGTAGTAGTTCCTCACTTGAGGAGCTCAACCGGTCAGAAACGCTTGGCCCAAAAAGTGTCATGGATGACTGGATAGGGTACGTATCGATACTCGGTTTCTACTTTTGGGTTTCGGGTTTTTGAGTATCGATATTCGAGCTTCGGGTGTCCTGGCTTTTGGATTTTGGGTTTCGCATTTCGGATTAGGGGTTCGGGTCCGCGTACGGCACCTTCCGGGTGCTCAACCCTACCCGGGTAAGTCCACATTTTGACCTGGTTTCATGTCGGGTTCCGGATTTCGGGTTGCGGTTATTATGTTTCGGGTATCGTGTTTCAAGTATCAAGATTCGGGTGTCAGGTTTTTGATACCTGGTATTGGGTTTCGGGTTCCGGGTACAGTAGGTGGCCCCTTCTAAGGGACCCCGAGATAAGGAAAAACGGTATGCAAGGGACCTAGAATTCCTGCGCACCGTTTTTTTCCCACTTTAAGAGACCTACAGGGTCCTTTAACGTTGACGTAACACTCAATATGGGACCCCAGGTCCCTTATAAGGGGCAACTAGGCTGTCTCCCGCTCGGAAAACGCCGCCTGGGTTGCTAGAAAAACTAGGCACGTGCTAGAAGGGCCACAACTGTGAAGGGATGTCGGGAAATAAGGGACTCTGCCGCCCTGACGCACTATGGTTCCTTAAAAGGGGCCACCTGCTGTATTGAGATTCAGGTTTCGGGTTTCTCGTTTTCGGTTTCGGATGTCGGTTGCGGCTTCAGGTTCGCCTCTCTCGTTTTTTTGTTTCTGGTTTAACAATTCGGGTTCGTGTTCGGCTCAAAGATCAGGGAGCGTCAAGGTTTCAAGCCATATTTAGCTACTCGTACAAGGAAAGCTTAGCTGAGCTGAATGTAATGTAGAACAACTTGACGGAACTTTCGATGCTCATACGACATTCGCCCCTGGTATAACAGCAGTTACTTCGAACATGCAGAGAGAAAGATATTTCGTACCCGTAATTCAAAATGCAGGCTTTCCTTGACTTTCCCTGCGTTTGTTGTTCAATTTGCCGCCAGATCGATCCAGCTTTCGGGTGTTTTGAAAACCTAAGGGAGCTGGACCTGGGTCAAAACCGCCTCCAAGCATTGGGAAACCTCCCTGCCCAACTGGTTTCATTGTCGTGCGCAGCGAACGAGCTGTGCGGTGAGTATATATAGGTGGCTGGTATCACCTTGCTTGGTGTAGTTCGCATGCTCCTTTTCGTTTCAAGTGTTTTTCTCTTTCATTTTGGGCCAAGGGCCGTACCTTCCTTGCGAAGAAAACTTTTCCTGCACTCATATAACTTCGCCATCAAACTGGCCACTGGTCGTGAATTCCAGCCCAACACACACTCACAGCCCTACTAACTGATTCCACGTAAGAAAATTTGTCCCCAAGAAAAAAGCGGGTGGCATTAATTATAAAGGAGCTCTCTCTCCCCGTAACGACGACACCGCAGGTCGTGCCCTGGGTGCAATCCCCGTTTTGCCCCTCCTCACCTCCCTCGACCTCTCTTACAACTCCCTCGAGTTTTCCTCGCTCGTGGCGGAACCGCCGGGACTGATCCGAGGACCGGCGGGACGGATCAGAGGACCGACGGGACGGATCCGAGGCAGCAATACGGGAAGCGCGGTAGAAAGTAGCGAGGGGCGGGGTGGCGTTCTCTGCCCGGGGAGGGGTGGCATCAGCGAGCTTCTGCTGCGCGATAAGTTTTCCACGCTGGAGCAGCTGGACCTTTCCTGGAACCTTCTTTGCGACCTGGACGGAGTTCTTGGCGCATTAACGTGGGTGACGCATGCTATTTTAATCAGTATTGTAACATCGGTTTGTTTTTCCGGGGCTTCTCCGCTTGAGGAGTTCTTGCTATTAGTAAGTGATTTGGGGGGGGGGGTGTACTCATTTCTTGTATAGCCGTAGTCATAAGGCCATACATATATATATATATATATATTATTTCTTCGGGGGGGGGGAAGCGCTACTGTACCCGATGAATAATCCCATGGCCTAAATATTCAACGAAAACAATATTTTCAAAAACAAATGACGAACTTCCGACTGTTTGATTAAAATACGTTAAGGAGCCCCCCGTCATGCTGAAAATGTTTCACTCTAAAAGTGGTATACTAATAGTAAGTAGTATCGTAGCACGCGTCGGGTGCAAAAAAAACAAAAATGGATACCTGGTATAAGGCTTTCGGTTTTTCGCATTCCTCGGATGCCGGAATGAGTTCGTATAATTCACCCCACTATCAAAGGTCCACATCAAGTTGAAACTGGCCTTTTTTTATTTTCAAGGTGCTTAAAGTTGTTGATGCCGACGATGTTTCTTGCCGCTCAGCCGGAAAGCTTGCGGGAGTTTCGCACCACAGGATGCGCCGCAGCGAACCCCCCCCTCCCCCCCCGCTTCCCGAGGCTCTCACAGCGACACGTCACCGTTACAT
>JBBMKB010103873.1:0-10170 GCA_037833945.1 Alaria marginata
CAACGGTAGGGGTGAAGACATAAGTTTCTGAGTTCCTGACATGAGGAGTTTAATGCTCTCCCAAAACATGAATTCCAATATTTTTGTTTCGCGCAACCTGATTATAAAAATTATAAATACACTTCAGCTGTGTGATCTAAAAATTTGTCGAAACTCATATTTGCAACCTGTGTGTGATACTCCGATCGCGCGTATTACTGGGTGTGTATGTCCTTATGAAATATATAGGTCGGCGGCTCACCTTAGTGCTACCTAGCTAGTACCAGGGTCAACCGGGTGATGAGAATCAATCTCTGCGCGGAAACTATAAAACCCGTTTTGAGGGGGACAAAATCTGACGCCTGTGGAACACGATATATATATAGTGGAAACGTTTCTTAATATACCGTCGTAACGTCGGCAAGGGGGTGAGGAGGATTAGTATTAATGTTAGATTGTACAAATGAACAGGAATCCTGCACGAGCAGGTGCTAGGTCTAAAGCGATGATGGGGTCGGCGGGGAAGGAAGGAGGGGGGGGGGGGAGGAGGGATTAGTAACTGTTTTAGATAGTACAAATGAACAGGAGTACTGTATATATGTTCGTATATTTTCTTGATATATAGCCGTATCATCGGTAAGGTGGGGTGAGGGGTTAGTATATATCATTTCACCAAGTTTATACCACGAAAACACATTATTATGTAAACTTCTGCTGTGAGATCGATTGTTTTTTGGTCGGAGCGCATTTTCGCAAGCTGTGTGTGATACTCCGATCGCGCGATCATACATATTTGTCATACATATGCATAAATATAAAAGGTTATGGCGGCTGACGCCGCCCGCTCAATAAAGCGAAACCAAGGCCTTGACATTGGCTGTGAGTGGTAAAAGTAAATTCCATTCGTCGATTTTATCCATCTGATCAGGGGACGATCCAGCAAACAAGCTTATCACGTCATATTTGACATTCCACGCTTTTGGAACTCTATCACAAGCATCCCGGACTCGATATATCTACGAGTGTGGTTCCAAATATCTTACCACTACGGAAGTCGTTGAGACGTTCCGACATCTATGATTTGACAACTCTGTCTCGGGTTATCCCACGGTAGGGGTGCGGCGAAGAGTTTTTGAGCTCCTGACATGAGGAGCTTAATACCTTACCTGAAACAAAAACTAAAACATTTCCGTTCGCGCAACCTGATCAACGTTTCTATCCGCTAGTGAGTCATCCCACGGTAGGGGCGCATAAATACGTTTATGCGCTCCTGACTTGAGGAGCTCGATATCTCACTGGAAACATGGCTTCCAAGATCTTCGTTCGCGCAACCCAATCAACATTTATATCCGCTAGTCTTTGAAACAATACACTCTTAAATTGATCCTACCATCCGAGGTAGATCCTCACTTCAGGAGCTCAACCGGTCCTGAACGTTTGACCCCAAAAAGTGCAACCTCTACTGTGGGATGACTCTGGTCCTAAATCAAACGTCAGAAACGAAGCCGTAACGACAACCCCACCAGGCGGCCGCTACCGTCCGAAGCATACCTGGTATGTGCGAAGAGGCTCCTGTATCGGGGTAACCAATACGTTTGTTCAACCGTCTTACAACGTTTCGGCACAAGCGAGTCGACGGTCGTCAGAATTTAAAGCCGACAATCTATATGATCGGAAGTCAATATTTGAGTGAGTCAAGCGAAGTAGCTGTTCGACAAAGGGTTTCCTACAACAAAGTCCGCGGTCGCAACTGCTTGGCTGGTACGGGCTGAAATAGAGATAAACCTGTCATGTCCAAACGCTGACACGGTCAAATAAACCCTTGACCCTCGCCAGCCGTTTCAGAACCGAAGCCCGAAGGAATAGAGAGAAATGTTTCCATGAGTCAATACATATAAAAGACCACACGCACTAAATGAATGCCAGAGATCGGAAATGTCTCAGCAATTCCTGGCGGACGCAACCACCTGAATATGTGCGCTGACCAACAATCAACGGCCCTTTCCAACGCCGACCCCTATTCCAGACGGAGGGCGCTGACCAACCATCAACGGCCCTAACCAACGCCGGCCCCTATTCTAGACGGAGCTCCGAAGGAACGAGGATACTGCATCGACCGTCCGTCCTGTTCTCGGAGCACAAATCAGTCCCCTTCTACGCAGTGTTCCCGTAACCGCAAACGCGAAGTCTAAACGAACTACCGACCTCGCAACTCGCCCCACCTCCCCTGGGAGCGCATAATATTCAATGCCTACTACCTACGTATGGAAGTTTTCATGGTGCGTGTGCGGATGCACTTGGTATTGCACGAACGAGTGGGAGAAAAAACCTGTTGATCGTATCAAACAATCGGGCCATAAATTTCCTAAGAGCACTGGACTTACTAGTCCGTGTTTGTGCTCTCACGGGCAGAGAGGAGTATAGTATCGAAGAGAGGAAGCTGGGTGGTGGGTGCCAACCTGTTCCACGACGCCCTCGTAGTGTTACTGCTCTGTCGGCGTCTGTAGAACTGCTGGGCTGTCATATTCTCGTTTGGCAATCGAGAACAACGACAGTCTCGAAATGCTAGTCCCGCCGCGTGCTCCCGGAAAGCCCCGTTCCAAATTAAAACCGTCAAACCCATACATACGTTATCGTATTTCGCCGCGTCACACCCGTCTGGTGAACGTCCAAATACTATATATCCTCAAGATAACATTTCTGATTCCTACTTTCGATGCTAGTGCTAGCGGCGACGACTTGTAGAAACCGTTGACTACGTGTCGGCTTATCAGCTCTACATTTAAATATCAGAAATCGTTGTGGAAATGGCGTGGTAACACAGGCAGACGCTTAAGCTGATCGGTTACACAAGGTGCGTGTCCAAATGCACTTTGTATTGCGCGAACGACTGGAAGAATAAATATGTTTGTTGTATTACGCCATCGGGCCAAATGTTGGCTATGATGACTCTACTTGCTAGTCCGTGTCTGTATTCTGAGGGGCAGAGACGAGTTTCAACAAACGAGAGCTAGGGTAACGTGTCACGTTGTGCAACAGCTACTCGAATTACTGCTCTGTCGTCCCACGTAAAACTACTGCGTTGGTGCCTTTTCGTATAGCAATCTAGAACAACGACGATATCAACATACTAATATGGCCGTATTATTTCAAAAGCTTCCGTTCCGGCTTAAAACAGCCAAACGTAAACATAGGTTGTGTTATTCCACGACGATGTACATTTCGTGAAAACACCCAAAGACTATTCCCGAACTCAGCATATCTGCTGCTGCCCGTCGTTGTTACTACTAGCCGCGACCACTGTTACTGAACGTTGACTGCGTGCCGACTACTCTGCGTACACTTAACCCCGAGTAATTTGTTTCAGGAATATATTGTTGACGCGTAATACCAAAGAGTTTTTCGTCACAACAAATATCAGGAGGCATGTCAAGCAAATTAGAAACGCGAGTGCCAAGGGCGGTTATCAAGGCACAGTAGTTACTGATTAACAAGAGGTGAACGTGCGGTCATCTGACATCGTTCGTCAGCACCATCGAGTATTTTTCTAAACAATGTCGAGTCCCATGATCCCGACACCAGCCTCCTAGAGCACTCGATCCAGTCACCCCACAGCCCCCCGAACGTTCCTGCACCTTTGCCACCTTGGAGGCATCATGGGTCCAGTACACCCTCACCACCGCGTCTCGCATCGTTGGCGGCCCTCTCGAATTGGATACGGGTAGGCACGAGCTTGCTGAGATTGTGCCCGAACGATCAGGTTGCAACCTGACGCGCCGTCCCTATATCCACACTCTACCAGCCTGGCAACCGGTGGAATTACAACGTGGAACTTGAAGGCAAAGTTATGCCCATCCCCATCAATACCACAGTTTTTACATCAACTCTCCCGCTCGGTGGCGGTGCAAAAGCGATATCCAATGGTGCCACTTGAAACAATTATACTAAACGACCTCATGCCCACTCGAACGGCAAGGTATCGGACGCGCGACCTCTCTCACGTTTGCAATGCGTTTCATGGCTTGACCGCCATAAAAAATGCCAACACGCCGAGAGACAGACAGATAATCCGCTGTCTCTGACTCTCCATAATACACGAAAAGTATTGCCAGTCCCCACTACGTCTACCACGATATGTGAACGAAATAGGGAGTATCCCCGAGCGTATATGCTAAGCAATAGGCATGCACGGTGGGCAAACCATAACCTCGTTTGTACTTTCTCAGGCATTCACAAGTAATAATGCGGGTTTGATCGTGATGTCCCCCACACGCCCTGCATTGATTTAACGGGTCGATCGCCGGCAGGGTACTGCCATGAGTGAAACGTCTCACGGAGCATACTGAAGCTGCGACTCGGGCTGCAAAACAAAGACCCATGCGACGACCACCATGTATTACGACGTAAATAGGCCAATACATACACCACCTTGGCGGGTCGGACCGGACGTTGGGATGGCCCTTCAGCTTGCGGAGGGTTCCCGTGGGCGTCCGACCACCGCAGTAAAACAAAGGTGATTATTATGGGAAGCACGCGGCATAGCTTCCAAAACAAACCCGAGGGGCCCAGCGCCATCGTTTCTGCCATCCCCAACCTAAAACTCGTCGGTGTGGAACTCGGGATTCAACCGGATGCGCTTGTACCCAGCTTGACAGGCGGGTAGTCACCGAACCCGCGAAACGGTGAATTCAGGAGTTTATTGGAACAGGGAGACACCAGACCATGGTACAGGCGCCGCACATAAACGTTGCTCGGGCCTCGGGAGGGAACCGTCTACGTATTCCTAGTCACTACCGAAAAACGGGTGCTCTAGACCACGATAATCGTTGATTGTCCACGATAATCGTTGATGGTCGTTCCAGCTTTGTGCGTGCCCGCAAACTAACTCACACTTGAGCGTTCACAAATACCTGAGTTCTGGGCAATTCGGCCCGTAACCTCAGTCGCGATCGGTACCGAAGACAATATTTTCAGCTACTAGCCTAGCAACTATGTTGATGCCCTGTTCTCCTCAAAACTGCCACACAAATGGACGGTGAGATTGTCCTGCAACCCACTGCTTGAATTGAATCCTGGCTACAACGGACGAAAACAGGAGGTTAAGATGGGTTTACACACGCCAGTCCCTTGCCAAGGCCAAACACAGAACTGTATCATAACCTTTATATATATCGATCACATTTATGATGTAGCTACCGGTTCATTATGCAGGATCGAATCCTAAACTTCAAGGCGATAGAGATACGCCTGTGCGGGGGAGTGAGTTGCACCGTTAGAGTGAGCATTTGGTGATGTTTCGAACGATATTTCGACGACGACTCTCCAAGCGATCGTACTAGGGAAGGAAGCCAATCGCGTAACCATCTAACGTTCACAAGCACGGCACATTGACACCCTACGAGGGGATGCGGCCGGTAAGGGAACATAACAATTTGCATGGACGGTCGCGCCCGGATACATTTTTTCGCGATCGCAAACGACAGCCATAAACCAACCCCAAAAGGCCACCAACCGAGTCATCCCACGGTAAGGGTGCAGCGATAAAGTTCCTGAGCTTCTTACATGAGGAGCTCAATATGTCACCCGAAACATGACTTCCAAAATTTTCCTTCGCGCAACCCGATCAACATATTTATCCTCTAATCCTAAACCAAATGCACTCGTAAATGTATTATACCAACCGGCAGTTTCCCACTTCAGGAGCTCAACCGGCCAGGAACGTTTTACCCCGAAAAAGGCAACCACTACCGTGGGATGACTCCACGCGAAGAATGGTTGTTGCGGCCAAGCTCAATAATCACGGTTGCTGCCGCTGCAACGATCGGGATAGCGGTCAACCTCACAAATACGGTAGAAAACCATGCTCCGAAAGACGGCCGGATGTCTCCTGCAAAAATCAAACTAAATCCTGGTACGAACTCGGTCTGCGTGGACAACCGTTTGCCCTGACCCATTCGCCAAGACGCTCATCGCCCGATGGGTTGGCCGCCACATACGTAGCATGGCCCCACGGGCAGCCCTCTTTCCGCGACCACTGCAGAATGTCCAGGCGAGTAGCCTGGGCGGCGCTGGCGCAAGTGTCTGCCTCCCATGGGCAGCCGTTACGCCGTGCCCATTTAAGCACGCGAAAGTGGCCTGCCCGAGCTGCTGTGGCACAGGTGCGACTACCCCAGGGGCACCCATTGCGCTGTGCCCATTTAAGCACTTCTAGATGACCCCCCCCGGCTGCCTTGGCACAGGTACTGACATCCCAGTCGCAGCCGTGGGCGCGTGCCCATTGAACAATGCGTAAGTGCCCACGTGAAGCAGCCTCGCTGCATATACTACTACCCCAGTCAAAACCCTTAGCTCGGGCCCACTGAAGCACGCCTATTTGTCCTGCTATAGCAGCCGCTCTGCAAACACAAGCGTTATCGATGCCGTAGCGACTGCGCTGCATCAACTCGAGAATATAAAACTTCCCTGTGCGATATTCGAAAACCTGGTCATCGACAGGGCGGGGGGGGGCATGCGCCATCAACCACTCCAACACACTTATGTGGCCGTTAAAAATAGCGGCCGTGCATGTCGAAGTGTCCAAGGGACACCCTTGAGCGCTTGCCCACTGAAGGACCTCGAGGTGTCCGCCGGCCGCGGCACTGGAGCAAGTTTCGCTAGTCCAGTCGCAGCCATTAGCCTGAGCCCACCGAAGGACACTGAAGTTCCCCCTGAGAGCAGCGTTACTAGGCGTAAGGTGGTCCCAAAGGCATCCGTTAGCTCGTGCCCACTGAATCAACCCCAGATGTCCGCCGGAAGCGGCCTCCGAGCATGTTCGTTCGTCCCAATCGCATTCGTTAGATCGTGCCCACTGCAGAATCTCCAGATGTCCGCCCCAAGCAGCACCCGAGCATGTTCGGGCATCCCAAGGACAGTTTTCGGACCGTGCCCACTGGAGCATATCGAGGCGACCAGAACTGGCAGCCTCCCAGCACGCAGTGCCGTCCCAGGGGCAGTCGTTAGCGCGCGCCCAGTTCAGAATGCGCAGACTCCCTCCTGCCGCTGCCGCTTGGCAGAGCGCCTCACGCCAACAGCTACTCTTGTCGAGACCCCACCGGATCATTTCAATATCCTTCCGTGCCGCGGCTTTGAAGCATGCTATCGGGCCCAACACGCATCCGTTCGAGTGGGCATACCGCAGAAGCTCAAGTCCACAGTGTTCAGCAATCCGGTCGCAAGTGATCGGGTTCGTAGTAGGTAGGCCGCCATCGAAGCCCCAGCGAAGCTGAGAAACAGTAGTTTCGACTGTTATGGCTTGAGTCAGTCTCGCCAAATCCCCCCAAGCGCCCAACCACTCCCGCGATACCTCCGCAAACCACGCGTACTGTTTGGATAGAAGTTCCGCCAGCAAGACCATTACGTCGCGGTTGGTCTGAAGCGGAGATTGGAGTCCAGTAAGTTCCTTTCTCGTAGCGGTGGCGCCGGGCATGGCGGGTCCGTCCCTGAACATGGTACAACCCGAAATTCGGTACATGATCACAGCGCATTCAAAGGATGGAAGATAAACCGAGCCAGGTCCGAACACCGCAAACCTTAGGGGTACCATCAACTGCTGAGCACCCGTGTTTTGTCTCCCATTCAAACAACAAGGAACCATAAAGCAGATATGACCAATTTGTTTTTTACATAATGGGCCGGGACGTTTTGGCGTCTCTTTTGACGTGTTCTACGGGTGCAACGTCCGCTACGCTTGACACAATAGAAACCGAGCAAAGCCGTCTAGCATCTAGAGTCGTCCCCATCTGGGCTGCGGTGCACGTCGACGTATTAATTTTCGAGATCGATGGCCGGATAGCGGATAATACCGAAGGCAAAGCCATTACAAAAGTATCATAATGTTAACAGCAGGACGTGGAATAATCCTTACAGGAGGAGAATAAAAAACTTGAGTACCCACCTGCCACTGTCTGGAAAGGGTTGAGTTTTCGCGATCTTTGTCTGTAGACAAGCCATTTTTTTTACCACCCTGATCGGTACTTCGAACGAACGATCCTCCCTGCAACAATAGCAAAAATACAAACAGCTGGAGTCGAAATCGCGGTATACATAGCAATCGCCTACAGCTGATATGTGTCGAACGCAATACCCAGCCAAACCAAGCGAGCCACAGAAATGACGGCTTCGCAAGTGTCGGCTGCTAATGCAGCTAAGACGGATGGGAGTCACAGTGGCACACCAAGCGGTCTTTAGTAAATAAAATGACAAAACAAGCGGAATGCATCAGTCGGCGGGGAGGCGAAGACTACATAGGGTGCGGGGTGCTCGGGAACTCCGTCGTTGGGGCCCCAAGTGCACAACTAAGAAGCACAGAACAAGCAATTGAAATACGAATCAAGCAATATGTTCACGTGAAAAACGGCTCTGTTTAAAACTGCTAGTTACTTCAGCATCAGGACCAACACAAGAGAGGAAAACAAAAGCTTAAAACATAGTCTAAGCTATAAACCAAATAAACTTCACTTTTGGGGAGGGGAAGAGGAAGGTGTTCATACGCAGCGTTTACCTTGAACCCAATAGCTGAATTCAAAACAAAACAAATGTCAACGTTCGAGGCGGGGTGCCAGCACTAATGCACCTTCCAGTTTCGGTATATGCGACGCCCAGCCTTGAAAGTAGAGAGGAGTGTGCTCACATAACCAGCCGACCATACCCTACTGCCGCAAGGGCCCCATTATCCTGAAGCGCGAGGTTGGGTCTGGAATAAGAACAGTTGCTGGCCAATCAGCATTAATGTTTACTAAAATACACGATTGTAGGTTATACAGAAGCGCACAATTCAATCAGGGGCAGTGCCACCGGCCATAGTACTGACTGTGGCGATAAATGCTGCGTTGACAGGCATCAGCGCCATGTCTCTCATGCCTTATCTGCGCTTTGCCTACTGTATGTCTCGTTTTAGAGGCGTTGGTAGCTACGCTTGTCGGCGTGTTGTCCGTCCACGCTTGGATGCGGGTCATCAGTTCTAGGCACTTATTTCTGAGGCTTTTCTCTTTCCATAACTTAGGTGCCCAAAACGAGTGGAATTTCCAAGAATTCAAAACGGCAAAAAACAAAATCGTCCGACTCTTGGGGACGCAGTTTGGATATTTGGCCACTCGGAACGAGTGAATCTTTCTATCTCACACTCAACTATGTTTATAGGTTTGTTTTTACGTTCAACAAGCTTCGTTGTTATGGGCCTTAAAGGCTCGTCAAGTTGAATAGTTGTAGCTCATTTTAGCCTGTCTGCATTTGCGTCAATAGTAGGCTAGCCACAGGTGTCTAGAAAAAGCAAGCACAGGTTTCCCGAACATGCTAAAACCCGTGCAGATTCGGCCAAACCCCACTAACGTTTACCGGAAACCCCCTTTTTGGCCCACCGAACGACCTTGATCCATGTTGGCGATCACGTGTTTAACTGAACCGACGATCGCACCCACTCCAACTGTACGACACGCTCGCGATGCGGCTCCATGTTGTTTTCGGATATCGTATTAATGGCATCGATCCAGTGGGTCTACCAGTGTGAGTGAAAGTTGGTCACGCGCACGGGTGCTTTGTCTTCATTCCTAATTTGTGTATCGACGACGCTCTGAGCTTAAATTACTAACTTGTCTCAAATGTGGTGATGAATGTCACGGCTCAATAACGTATCAAGGTTGAAACCACGACCATATCCGAGCGTTTTTATCTCTCGAAAAATGATGTGAACAACATGTAAGTGCAGAAGTTGCTGTGTACATAAACGATAATCAAAATAATGGAAGTACCGTTTAAGTCGTAAGGCAAAATAAATCATACATCGGCCGACTATAGGTTTCCCATTCATTCAGTATTTACCGGTCAACCCGTTGCTAATTCCGCTCGGGTTGGGAACCTGATAACCACCCTCGTCACTCTGTCCAAACGTGTCGTGGGGCAGCAGTGCTGACGCAGAGCAGATTAAAATACATAACTACACGTACAGTAGTAGGTTTCAGCAATATAGTGATACATATAGATCAATCTGTATATATAAAACAGAAAGTTGTCTGTTGTCTGTTGTCTGTTGTCTGTTGTCTGTTGTCTGTTGTCTGTCGTCTGTTGTCTGTTGTCTGTCGTCTGTTGTCTGTTGTCTGTTGTCTGTTGTCGTCGTTGTCCGTGGGGTTCGCCGCCCGGGGTCGTTTCGGCCCCGGA
>JBBMKB010103884.1:0-10170 GCA_037833945.1 Alaria marginata
TCTGGGAGCAACACAAGCCATGATTACTTGCGTCTTACCTGGTATTATACCGAGAGGGCGCCCGCTCTTAAGAAATTTGGTCGTAAGAAATTGACGCTCGTTTTATCGCGATATGGAAGAAATCTGAGCGAAGAGACGGTGCTCAGGGTCGGGTACCATACTAAATCTTACAGGGGTGGTACCAGGTATGCAATGCCTTGGGTAGACGATATTTAATTATTATAGTAGCCTGTGCTCATTGGCGGCAGCAAAATGATAAATTGAGCCTCGACGCCAAATTGACGTTTCTTACCTATCAGGTAAATATTGCACAATTACACCTTACAGGCTGCTATATAGACGGCGCCCGCTCATGAGAAATTAGGCTGCATCCAGAAATAAATTGAGGTTTATTTACTACAGGAAAAAAAAAGAAATTGGACCGAAGAAACGGCGGTGTTCGGGGTCGAGTGCCATACTAAATCCCGTAAAATAGGCAATGCCTGTTGGCATTCGAGAACGAGAACGAGGCCTATGAAAACAAGATAAGCGTTTCTTACCTATCAGGAACATGTGACACAATCACATCTTGCATCCTGCTACAATATAGGGCGCATTAGGTGGTACCCGTTAAGAAATTGAAGCTCGTTTTCTCCCGACAAAAATAAGAAATGGGACCGAAGAAACGGCGTTGTTCAGTGTTCAGGGTCGAGTGCTATACTAAATCCAATATAATAGGCAATGCCTGTTTTGCATTTGAGAACGAGGCTGACGAAAACAAGATACGCCGCGCTACCGATCGAGCACATCGTAGCTGGCGAGACACCTTCTTTCATCGCGTACTTAAAAGTATGGCATAGGTCGAGATGTCATCTTGTAGATATTATTAATTGAGATGTCGAGAGAGTGAACCTACTCGCCAAGCAAGGTAGACGTGTAGTCGTGTAGTGTACTCGTACGAAGTGCGGAGTTTTGAAAAACAGAAAGGAAAAGGAGTTGTTCTAAAACCTCTATATGCTGGTGTAGCGCTGCTGTGGGGCCACTCGCCTTTTTATAGTTGGAAATCTTGGACTGTACGGCATCCTTCTCCTCTTTCGTTTGCGGCAAGTCGCTCTTCTTCCTGCCGTGCATGGCTTGATAGTAGTACGTACAGCACTACCGAAGTCTGGTCTCTCTGCTCCCCTCTGCGGCTGGAATTGAACCCCGTGAGTCCGGTCCCATAATCGAAGAATATCTCGTACAACTCCCAACACAGGATTTTGGAATTTGATTTTGACGATCTGTTGATGTTCTGCTGTGTGCAAGGGCCGAGGCTTAGCTCCTGTGCTCTCAGCCATATGCATCAATCCACCAGTCGGATGCGCCTAGCTTCGTTCCGCGCTGCTATCAGTATTGTCTTAGCTTTAGTGGTAATCAGTGACGTATCTCTTGCTTTTGTTGCGCGTGGTGCGTCCATTAGCAGGAGAAGAAGTAGCACTGCTGCTGCTGCTACTATCAATAGTTCAGCTTCTGCACGACGCCAGTTGCAACGCGTCGTTGGCAGCATGAACAGCAGTGCCACGTCCACGGAGCAGGGTGCAACAAGGAAAGAGAAGCCCTCCCCGCCGTCGATCGTCAAGGGCGTTCTGTTCGACATGGACGGGACCCTGACCGACAGCGACACGCTGCACTTTGAGGCCTACCGCGAAACTTTCCTCAAGGCGAGTACGTACACCCTGGCTAAACGCCTGCACAATGCTCACGTACTTGATGCTTCACGCTTCACGCTACCCTCTGGTGCCAGGCATCATGAGAGAGCGGCGATGGCAGAACGTTGCTGTAGGACTGATTGTTGTGTCACCACGGTGTCATATGATACCGATACTGCTTGCTTTCTACGGGAGCGCCATCTTGCGGTATACCAGTAGACCACCCGTGCTTTCGCCGTGAAACGGTGGGACACAGCACTGCTGCAGCAGTACCGGAGATTTTCAGCGGATCGCTTTTTTGACCAAGTGATGGGTGATCACGTGACCACATCTTGGATGTGGATGCATGGATACCTTCGTGCTGCTGCTGCTGCTGCTGCTGCGTCTGCTCTGCTGCTAATACTACCGCCAGGTTACGCCGCAATTCAACCACGGAGAGGCCATCACAAGGGAGTACTACGACGACTGGATGTCCGGCAACAGCAATCCTGCCATAGGTGAGCAGCCCCTTGCTATTAATAGCGTAGCAGCTCCTGGCGTTTTCCCGCGCCGAACAACTGGTACCTTAGATTAAGGTATGAACTACTGTACTTTCCAGCCTGCCAGTACGATACGTCTACGAGTCTTGTTGTATCGAAATCGCATAACGGCCCCCTCTGGTCGGTCAGCGAAAGCGGGAGCTGATAGACACAACTACGAGAACATTTATAATCCATCCCTGGGTTTCAGACCTTGTGCTTCGGATTGGGCTTAGGGTTAGAGTTAGGGACACCATAGGATTACGCCTAGGTGCCGGTCTCGAGGGCTGTGAGAACTGCAGCGATGGGATTTTTGAAGGGCCTACACCTCGGCATAAGGTGTATGCACCACGCGAGAAGCTGCTGCAGGGCTCCGTCGTTGCACGCTGGTCTGTGGGGGCTGATCGGCGTGCTAGAGAGGACAGATGCGGCGGAAATACTCGAAACACACGACCTGAAGCGCGGGGATCGCTCCTAAACTCCCCCGTAGTCGAGGTCGACGGTGAACGAACGACCCTGATGGATGGGTTGGGTTTTCCGTTATTAGGCCTTGTTATGTCGATGGCAGCGCGAGGTGGGAGAAGAGCGCGACCGAGATCGCTCTTCAGGAGGTGGACGAGTTGATCGTTCTTGCCTTTTTTTTGAGGAAAGGTGCACGTCTGAAATTCATGGTATTGCTTACCAGGTAGTACTGAATGACATGTTGGTCCGTCCGCGTAGTGAAAAGGCAAAACAAGGCACATACTCCTGTTCGCGCACATCGATCCGTCCGAGTAGAACGGCAGCGCTGATTGAAAGGGGTTGCAACCCTTGGGTTAAATCTAGGGTCCAGTGCTTAACAGCTAGACGGACTCCGGATTGTGCTTTTGTTAAATGTGCAACATACCCACGCTTCCACAGTCAGCCGGCGCTTTTGTTAAATGTGCAATATAACCACGCTTCCACAGTCAGCCAGCGCTTACTGTGAAAGCTTGGTTATGTTGCACATTTATAAGATAGGATGGAGGCAACTGCGTCGGGAGCCGTAAGGAGCGGCGAGATCCTTGGCGCAGGTATGCTATGATCAACGGGGGGGCAGAGGTGGACAGCAGGGGCAGTGCCTCATGAAGGATTGGGAGTCCAAGCAGGCACGTTCGCACCATACGGTCATTAGGCACTCGCCTCCATGTTCATTGGTAGCGAAGACTCATTACCCTGTTGACATAAACACTATTGACTCCTCTAGGGCGTTGTAGTGCCGTCAGAGAAACGGCGGACCCGGTAATGGTAGGTGGTGATAATCTCACGGAGGAGGACTTGTTGTCGAAACACTCGCGTGAAATGATTATATTTGCAAGGATAGTATGGGTTGTTGTTACACTCGATCGAGATTGATCCCCGTGTCTTGACGAGAGTGGTAGATTCCAAGTTCCCGAGCGGTGCATGGCAGGTAATGGTGGAATGCGATCATGGAGAGGCGTAGGTTAGCGCAAGAGTGTGAGGATGTAAGGGTGGTAGAGAGCGAAGACAATGTTGAATACTCTGGGAGGGTAGAAACGACCCTAAATAAGCTCATCATGCTTGGCGGTACGAGAAACGACGAGGACGAGGTGAACGTGCACGCCGTTTATAATCTGTCATCATTCTTTTGTGTTGACAATATAATCCTACTATCCCGCCCCCCTGGGCTTACCCGCACTCAAGTTGATGAAATGGAGCGTAACATCTACCTGACAAACAATATGTAAAATAGTGCGAAGGAGAGCAAGGGGAACAAGGGGGCGGTGGCCCAGCATGTTTTGTACGCTGGCGGTATATGACCTGTCGGCGCAGGAGGCGGAGGTGCGGGGAGGAGATGTAGGGGCATATCAAGTGGGGAAGCAGCAGGGGCAGCAGCGGCAGCAGTAGCAGCAGCAGCAGCAGCCACAGCAGCAGCAGCAGCAACAGCAGCAGCAGCAGCAGCAGCCACAGCAGCAGCAGCAGCAACAGCAGCAGCAGCAGCAGCAACAGCAGCAGCCAAAGCAGCAGCAGCAAAACCACCACCAGCAGCAGCTGCATAGCAACAGCAGCCACAGCAGCAGCAGCAGCAGCACCGTCGTCGCGATAATCGCCGCCACCAGCAGGGTGGTGGCGGTTAGACCCGACCTGCAGCGGGCGGCACAGCTATAACCGGCGCGCAGTGGCGTTGGGATGCTTCGATCTGAAAGTGGCGCTGGTATAATTCGGGAAAAAATGCACCGTTTGGCATCGGTGGACAGGTGCCGCCGATGGGCTGGATACCGAGTGAGCCCCCACCAGGTGCTCTGTCGCCAAGGCTCCCGCCATCGGTGAGGACGCCGACGGGCTGGGACCCGCCGCGGAGGGGTGCGCCAACTGCCCCCCGGCTGTGCTTCAGGGGTCAACATCCTGGCCATTTTTTCGCGGAATGCACTGCCGCCCCCACGCGGAATTCAATATCGTGAAACCTCCCTAGCCGGACAATGTGTATAGCCCATCGGCATCGGCGGTGCTGGCTATGCTGCCCCGACGTAATCCCCTTCGGTGCATTTCGGCGGGGGTTGGCATGCCGGAACGCCCTACGGGAGCGATGATTTGGCCCCGGCCGACGCTCCTACTCCACCGTACGTCTCTTCATCGGATAGTTCTAGCTGTGGGCCGGAACCGACGTACCACAGCAGCAGTGCGTCTACGTTCGATCCCCTCCTCTTCACCGCACAGACCGCGTACTCAGGCAAGAATGCCCGCGATGCAGAATTTGGGTGCGATGTTTTAAGGGTTGGTGGAGTTAGTGAGTGGGTTGCCGAGTCTGGTGAAACTTTCCACGTTACTGGTGACACCTCTGGGAAATGCTTGAATGTGAGCCCCCTCCCCGGCAGTTAAGAGCAGGTTAGTGCTAGGCGACATGCGGTCGCTGGAGGTTGAGAGTTTTAGGAAGCTTTCATTAGTGCAGCCCTGCGCTGGAGGTGGCGCTGAGGTGAGCCTGCAGAGTGTGTACCAGTGCTGCGCTTTCACCTGTTATCACTGCACGCAGTATTGCCTAAGTGCATTGTTCCTATGTATTCAGATGGAGCGCACATGCTGGAAGGCAGTTTGCCTGTCGTGCGTAGAGAGTCTATTTCGTATGTACAGGCCACTAGGAGCGTGGTTGACCCTAGTGGCCTGTACGTACGACCCAGACTCTCTACGCACGGAAGGCAATCTGCCTTCTAGCATGTACACTCCATCTGAATAAGTAAGAGTACTGCTGCTGGACATCACAGCGTGCAGTGATAACAGGTTAAAGCACAGTACTGGTACATACGTTACAGACTCACATCAACGCCATTACAGGGTGCAGTGATAACAGGTTAAAGCACAGTACTGGTACATACGTTACAGACTCACATCAACGCCACCTCCACCTCAATGTAGCAACAATGACAGGTTCCTAAAACTCCCAATCTCCAGCGACCTCATTTCGTCTACCACTAACCTTTTCTTACCTACGAGGGGGAGGTTGCACACGAACATCCCAGAGGGGTCACCAGTAACGTGGAACATTGCACTAGATCCAGCAGCCAGTCTTCTACCCCACTAGCCCTTATTACATCAAACCCAAACACTGCACTGCAGGCGTTCTTACGGCGTGAACTGCGCGATGAGAAAGCGGGGATCGAATGTAGACGCACTACTGCTACTGTGTGTCGGTTCCGGCCCACAATGAGAAGTACCCGAGGAGGAGACGTATGGGGTAACAGGAGCGCCGGCCGGGGTGAAACCACCACTCCCGTAAGGCGCTTCGGCCTGTCAACCCCCGCCGTAGTACATCGAATGAGGGTACGTCGGGGCAGCGTAACCGGCACTGCCATTTAATGCTGATGCCGAGGAACCATGCATATTGTCTGGCGGGGATATATCGCGATATGTGCATGCGCGCGAGGGCCGGCAGTGCATTCAGTAGCAAAATGGCCAGGCTGATGACACCCAAACCACAGCCGGGGGTCCGTTGGCGCACCTCACTGCGGCGGGCCCCAGCCCATCTATGCCCTCATCGGAGACGGTGGGGGCCTCGACGATAGCGCACCTGACGGAGCCTCAGTCGGGACCCATCCCATCGGCGGTACATATCCTGTTGCTTGTCTCTAGAAGCATTGACAGGACTTATACAGCCGGAAAGGGTTGGAAAGGGTTGAGGTGTAGAGACTCCGGGACACACTCTTATAAACCGTACCAGTTTATATATACCAGGCGTATGTTATGAGCTCCTTGCAGCAGGAGGCATGATGTACGATGGCGTCATCCCAATAGGCGGCGATTTATCACCTTATCCCGTAAGGGAGGGATAACTTACGACGCATTTCGGTGAACACCAGGCTTCAGAAATGGGAGCAGCGGCGGGGACGGTGCTCTACCGTAAAACGTCTGATACGGAGAGAGCATGTCCGGCTTGTCGCTCACCCTCGCTGACATGTTTAGCACGTTATTCACATAGATGAACGCCCCCACCCAGATAGAACCTGTCGGCGGCAGAGGCACGCCGCCGAACAGACGAGAAGCCTCCAGGCAAGGCGCCATCGCGAATTCCAACTCTACCGCTATACGACGCTCGACCATGCCGCCGTGCTTCGGATAGTCGGCGGGCGTGTACTCGAGGCGGATTCGATGGCGATCCAGCATCATCACGAACGCCTGCTTGGTGAAGTCGGTGCCGTTGTCCGACCGCAGACACTCCACAATGGATGGAGTGCCCTGTCCACCGATGCCAACCATCAAAATAGCAAAAACAGCGAGCATGTAGGACATCGTCTTGATAATATGAAAGCCATCCACACCTCGAGAAGTCGTTCACCATTATCATTAAGTTTTTCGAACCACTTCGGCGGGAGCCTCTTCCCCGATAGATTTACGACCAGGCGTTCCCGGTCGAGCGGCAGCCGATCGTCCACGGAACGGCCACCCTCCTCCCCTTTTCCTCCGAACATCCACCACACGAAACCAGTTCTGCAAACACGTTTTTCCCTATTAGGCAGGCTCAGTTTCAGCATGGGAACGGGCGAGGGAAGCACGTACGACATGTCTTTCAGACCTACCCGCTGCATTTTGCCCGGGACCAATATTGCTGCAGCGATAGGAGCGTGGTTGACCCAGGGGGCCTGTACGTACGACCCAGACAGTCTCTCTACGCGCGAAATACTAAGATAAACAACGGTATCTACGTACGAGATCGTCGTAGGAAACTGTAATATGGAAGTGAAGCGGGGCTGGTGTTGTAAGGGGCCATGCATGAAGGGTTTTCGGGTGTTGAATGGTGGAGGTGTTAGGGCTTCAGAGTTGATGTCTATACCCAGAAACAGGCGCAATGCTTGTGCAACGCGGATGCTTTGCTCTGTTATGGAGGTATTAAAAGCGGACACGAACGTTCTTCAGGAGCCACCTTCGACCACACTCATAATACTCGAGAAACACAGCATCCACCGCCGACGTAGCACCAGCTAACTGAAGAGTTTTCAGTTCTCAGCCGTTTGCATACAATAAAAAGCACTTCCAGATGATACCGAATGTCGAATATAGCAAGTGCCCCTATGTAATGTGACCCAGAGTCAGGAGAACATAAGAAAGGGCACGCAACTGTCCTGTCGATGTCCCACTATTCGGTGTACTGAAGATCCTTTCCTCTTCTGGCGGAAGTACGCCTCGTCCCTGAACGGAACTTTGAAAACTAATGAGCGTATACAGCCTCCCGACAAAGGTATAGGGTAGCTAATACCGGGTGCGCATATCTCACGCTCATGCATGCACACAAGCGATGCAGATTAATGAATGCGAAACGGTTTTCCAGAGCCTTCGCGGCTTTTGTCATGAAAGCTGCACCGTTTTGAAATCTGATTAGCCCCGCTACAGACTCTTAATAGTTTTGTCTTTGTTCCGACCTTTGATACTGGTTCAGTACCATTTGATTGTACAACGGGGTCCATTTATTGAGGATCGAATGCGCATTTTGGACGACGGCACTACGTTTTGAGTTAGGGGACAACTGAAAGGCCTACGGCTGGATGTAGCGCTTGTCTTCCAACGCTTGTTGGTTGGGCACGACCAGTAAACCGCCGATACTTCTAGCAAACAACAGGAGTAGGCGTGGCACCAATACGCGCTGCCGCGGTAATTGCGGTACATTGTTTCTACCGCAGTGGCAACCCCAATGGTTACCGACGGCTTGAAATCGGCAGGCATGACTCAATACGTGCGGTACCATATTCTTCCGACGTGTGCTTCACGACAATTATTGCGTTCGTCGAGAGACGCGAGTATGACCCCCCCCTGCGCTAATCATCGCACATGTGCTCTTGATTGCCCCTGCTGCCTCATGTTCTTCTTCTGTCCGAGCAGTAGAGAAGCTCTTTCCGGAAATGCCGGCTGACGAGCAAACGGCCCTGTGGAAATCGAAGGAAGACATCTACAGGCTCATCTCTACGAAGATGACGCCTTTGGAGGGACTGCTTGCCTTCTTCGAGCGGTGCCAGGCGGCGGGGCTGGCCATGATCCTTGTCACCAACGCGCCTCGATTAGATGCCATCCACACTCTCAAAGTGCTGGGCCTCTCCCACAGGTAATGACCCGAGGACTGCCGATAGGCTACTAGCTCTTGTTGCTGTAGCAAAAGACGTACAAACACGACCCCTCGATGGAGGTCACAAAATCAAATTTACTCTTAGCCATATTTTTTGGCTAATACACAGTAGCCGACTCTCGATCGCATCGACGGTTTGTTTCCAACTGCTCTTCCTGAGTTCCTGTGCTCAGATAGACTTGCTTCGGCATTAATGGTGCATTGTACTGCACGCTCCACGTAATACGTGTTAGCCTGTTTAAGGCACGCATGGCCTTTGGAACCAAACGTCCAACTTCCGAAACATTTTCGTTGCTGTCGATATTGCTGTGGTCTGTAGGTTTGAGAAGACGATGGTCATCGGCTACGAGTGCGCGCGGGCCAAGCCTCACCCCGACCCGTACTTGGAAGGTCTGGCGAGGATCGGCCTATCCGCTGACGATTGCGTGGCGTTCGAAGACAGCGTGAACGGTGTCGGTTCGGCGGTAGCAGCTGGAATATACACGATTGGCGTTGGGGAAGGCTCGCAGAAGAGGTTGAGGGGAACCGGGGCGGGGTTGTGCGTTACGGATTATTTGGATACTGAACTCTGCAGCGTTCTTGGGCTTGGTGTGAACGGGAGATAAACGCTAGGTTGGCCCCGAGAGTAATTGGCAGCTCTTCTTTGCCAGCTTAAGAGCATGAATGGGGGCTGTCGAGTAAGTGCTAAGCTCTACTGTCATTTTTTGCCCACCTGCCCAGATCCGCCGAAGGAATAAAAAAAAATGTTTCGGCCACCGAGTTTGGCCCGTCTCTTTGCCTCTTTGGCCCGTTCATTTTATCGTGTTCTTCTAGACTACGCTATCAACTTAATGCTAATAGCATGATTTGCCGAGAAAGGCGAGGTAAACAAATGGTGGCGATTCTTCAGCGTATGCAGAACGTACTGCACGAGCCGAAAAACTCATTTGACGCCACGAAGCGGTTCGCGCCTTCTGCAACTCCGCGTAGTTCTTCTGTGATACCTGGTGGCCGGTAGCGGTATTGAGAACGAGCTGTTTCTTCCCGCATCACCGCAATGGAGTGTTATTCTCGACCAGGGTACTGACTCCGATCGTGGTATGCCTGGTCTTTCAACAGTCCAGGAAATCATACTCTGTCCATATCCGGTGGAAATTAAACCCTAGAGTAGGTATCGTGCTGAACTTGCGCCGCTTTGATTGTTTTGGATCGCAAGGAGGCCTGCAGTTGCACTGGAGAACGCATCAAGGCCGCGAGCGTTCGGTCTCTGATCCTTGTGAATACGCATTCCTCCGTACTTGTGGGGAGGCTGGAGACAATCACCCACGGATGTACATTATCTTACCTTTTCGCGGCTGTGTCTGCGGACGGCCGAGGAGACGTCCGCGGCTACGTCCTCGGACACATCCGCGGCTACGTC
>JBBMKB010103895.1:0-10169 GCA_037833945.1 Alaria marginata
TATGTTACTGTCTGGGCTGGTCGTGCAGTAACACTATGTTAGGATGTTAATTAAATGCCAAGCGACCTCTAACATTACGTTACTATGTTACTGGAATTAAGTACCTGACTTTACCGTTTCGTTACTAAGTTACCATCAAAGAGAATCCGGACATAACATTACGTTACTGCGGTACGGTTGGAACTACTTTTTCTATGGCATAATGTTACCATGTTACTGTTTTTATCTGCTAAGGATCCAACGCGTGTTACTCGTGTTACACTAAAATCGACATCGGAGGGTAACATCATGTTGACCGTGTTACCAGCTTCAAAGAGGCCCCCATGGATCTTCCCGTACAGGGGGCACGTAGTTTGAATCGCCGGGATGGGGGGGGGGGTTCCAAAGTTGTAGGAGGCATTCCCCATCCGGGAATCTACTTTTTTGTCCTCTCTTTTTTGTGGGGTTTCTAAAACTTGGAAGGCGTTTTTTTTCGGGGATGTCATCGTATTATCCCGGGATATAGCATACATCATGGGCTACATAACACTCATGAGCTACATAACACAGTAGCGTAATGTTAAGCGTAATATTGGGCATTTACGTGATCCGTCTAACGTGTGTTAACATAGCAACCAGGAATTCCGCTAACACGACCGTGGCATTACGTCACGCGTACGGGCTACCGACTCTATTACACGTTAACGTAAAGTATGTTAAAACTGAAATGGTGTACGAGCTAACACGGTTACATAATGTTAGCGTTATACTGGGCATGTGCGTTATCCGTCTAACGTGTAATAAGACAGCAGCTAGGAATTCCGCTAACATCGTAACAAAACGTTACGCGCTATAGGCTGCCAATCCTAACATCGTACCACTATACTGCTGACCAAAACTGATGCAACGTAACACTCTAACGTTTGGTTAGGCGATGGGCGGCCGATGTCGTAACGTAGTAACACGGTACCATGATAATACCTCAAAATCGGATAACGTAGTAACGTAACGTTACAAAAAAATCCCGCAGAACCGTAACGTTCACGTCGAACGTTGAGTGTAACGTTATCCGAGGTGTGAAGGGTCTACCACATACGTCTTCAAACGATTACTTCATACCACTGCCAGGTACTGTACTCATGACTAAAGTACCGCAAATAATATACTGCTGCTGATATTACTAATACCACTACTGCTAATACTACTACTTCTACTACTGCTACTACTACTACTGCTACTACTACTGCTACTACTACTACTACTACTACTACTACTACTTCTACTACTACTACAACTACTACTACTACTTCTACTACTACTACTACAACTACTAATAGTACTGTACTCCTGCTATGCCTACTTGTTAACCTTCCATGTTAAACTGCTACACAAATGACTGCCAACTGGTTCGTAGTATTTGGTCGCGTTGAGTCGGGCTTGGTTGGGTTGGGTTGGGTTGGGTTGTAATTTGCTGGGTTGTATTACGCTGGGTTGGATTAGGTTGCCCGTGGGGGCGTTCCTACTAAGTACAGGCAAGTACGACCCGGTTATTCGTCGTCTCCGTGAGCGCGCATCTCATTTATTATATTCGCACTTTTTGCACAAACCATCTTATTGCCATTACCAATAAAAGTGTCATAAACAACAGTCTTCAGTGGGTCTACGCCGACAGCACATAGAGTAGAATAGTTTATATTCAGATCACGCGCCGCTGAAAACTGATTCTCCGTGGCGAGCCCGCCACGGGTTGCTTCGTACCCGAACACGAACGCCATATTTCCTGCATATACCAAAACTTCTCGTTTTCCCAGGAACACAGATAATTCCCGACCTTCCTAGTTCGTACGTAATACTATAACACTAGCCCACTCCGATGAGCAGCATATCATGCAGAAAACTTCCGCAACTCGGGGAAGACCCGTTTCACGAACCACAGTATGAGTCGAAGATGCCGCCCCTTAAAACCCAAAAACCCACACGTTACGTATGAAAGGCGAAGCTACGAAGTCGGGGAAAACGTAAAAGATGACAAGAACATTGAAAACGGGCCTCCCAGGGAATATCATAACATGGTTCCATGTATGATGCTGCCGGGCATGAATCTGTGAATATGATACACTAGGACCTACTCTGCTTACGGCATGTCCTATGGTATGTCCTAAATCCTACGGGTGGTCTCATGGACCGTCCCATGGGGTGTTCCAGTATATATTAAGAACCACTTGGGATGGCCCACGGGATAAATTCAAGCATATTACGGAATGTTGGATGCGATGCCGATAATAATATGGCTTGACCCATGAGCTTTGACATCGGCTGCCCCATGTCCCGTAGTCTCTTACTAACTCCATGGAACGACCCATGGTATGCCAAACATCATACGGGTCGTCCCATGGGATGTCCCATGAGATGTTCGGATGACGTTCATCTTATGGGGCATATCATGGTAGATGTACATCTCATGGGGGATTTCACATGGGTCATCCCATGAGATTATCCCATATCCCCGTTCGGATCATGCGTCCATTGGGATGCTCATCGTCCCGTGGGGTATCCCACAGATCATCCTATGGGATGCCCATGGGAGGTCGTTCATTTCGTGGGATATCCCATGGGACAAAAAATACAAAACCTTAAGGAAGGTCTTTCATCCCACGGGATATCCCATACATCTCATGGGAGTTGTCCATGGGGTTGCATACATCCCATGGGAAGTACCACTGGATGACCCATGACATGTCGTTTATCTCATGGGTAATTTCGTACGACCTATGGGATGGATAGTCCCACGGGACATTCCAAGGGCGTCCCGTAGAATATCACATGATATCCCATGCGATGTCACGGACTCCATAGGATTTCCCATGAGGTGTTCCATGGGACAGGCTGTAGGTTATGACTCCCATAGGATATCTCTAGGTATATATTATATGGGATGTTCCCCCTGGAAAAGCCCCATGCCATGGCTTCGTGGGATTCCCATGGGACGTCTCATGGGGTATCCCATGGGCCGATGGGACATCCAATGGGAAATCTCGCGGGCCATCAATCTTACTTAGCGATTCTCGTGGTTGGCCCTCGTTCGCTAAGTACAACTGATGATTGTTGCTGTGTGTCCCGTATCCCCCTGGGAAGCGTTCGGCTTTTGTTCGTTTTATTATATCGTTATCGAATTATCGGATTATCGAAAACATTATCGTAATACGGATTTTTGTTCGGATTGATAATGTTCGTTTTATTAAACGATACATCCAAACTTTTGGTACGATATCAAACGCTAGTGCTTTTAGTCCTTAGGAGTCAACTCATGGTAGGGGTGCAGCCATACGCTTCTGGGCTCGTGACATGAGGAGCTCAACATCTCACCAGAAACATGACTTTCAAGATTTAAGTTCGCGTATCCCGATCAACATTCCTATCCGCTAGTCCTAATACAAATACACTCAAGAAATGATCATACCAATATTAGAGGTGGTACTCATTACGTAGGCATCTGTTCAATGCTGGATAACACAAAGATATCTGGTAGTATACGTACATGCAGCAACAGCATAGCATCATGCGTGTTGTAGTATTGTTGTAGTACAGTAGGTAACCTCCCTGAGTACTACCGTGCGTAGCTTGGTAATGTACCTAGTATCCGGTGCTGATACATGATACACAGCAGTGATATCATGTTTGATCTGTGTACGCGTGTATCGCACGTAGGTCTGAGCTGGCCTATCGAGATCAGTGCCCTTGTATGGACCGATTAAAAACAATACCGTACGAGGGCATCATGAATACGTACCCTGATATATTAGTTGAACGGGTTGAAGCAATATATGTCTCTGATCTCTTCACGTGAGGAGCTCCATATCTCATCCGAATCATGACTTCCAAGATATTCGTTCGCGCAACCCGATCAACATTTCCATCCGCTATTACGGGGGACCATAGTAAATAGGACCAAATATCGTTAGTAAAAATAGGTGAATATATAGGTTTTTGGGTGTACCGTAGGTCCTATTTATTATGGTCCCCCGTAATAGTCCTAAACGTAGTGCACTCGTAACATGACCATCATAACCGGTAGTTCCTCACTTCAGGAGCTCGACCGGTCAGGAACGTATGAACCCAAAATAGAAACCCCTACCGTGGGATGACTCCCTCGAGTATTCCGATATTATGGTCTTTGCCTGTTTGGTCAAGCGTTTCGGATCGATTGAGCTCCTCAAGCGAGGGATTACCGGCTAGTATACTACGCTTCTGAGTATAAATTCGTTTTAGGACTAGCCCATAGAAGAGACGTTCTACGGTAGCCCCCCCCAACTTTTCTATATCGTAATCGCCGGTTTTGAAAGCAGCTACCGGCCGCATCTCCCGAAATACGGTGCCTCTCGCCACCCCGACGTCATCATTCGATATTCCTTCGCAACCCAGAACATAGATAAAAAAATATTTTATGTTGCATCCCTCTTCGTGTCGAGCAGGCATTAAAATATATTTATAGATAATCACTGTTTTGGGGGGGGGCTATCGTAGATTGACACAGAAGTGTTTGTCGGCTTGCTCGAGCGAATGCCATCTATGTCATGATCCAGGTAAACATCGAGATCCTCGTGTTAAGAGCTTAAAACGTGTTGCTGCACACCCTACCGTCGAATGACCACCTCGTTCGTGTTTTTCATTCACTATTCTTGAGTCGTCCCACGGTAGGGGCGCAGCAGTAAGTTCCTGAGTACCTAACACGAGGAGAAAAATATCTCACCCGAAACATGACTTCGACGAGTTTTCGCTCGCGCAACCCGACCAATTTTTCTGTCCGCTAGTCCGAAAACATATGCATTCGTAAAACGATAATACCAACCGATAGCTCCTCACTTCAGGAGCTCAACCGATCAGGAACGTTTGGCCCCAAAAAGCGCACCCCCTACCTTGGGATGACTCTCTTATTCACAGTATTGCTGGATGTTTTCCCACACAAATGTCTTGTTTTTGCGCTCCCCTTGTTGCCAAGTTTACTCACCGATTCAGGGTCATTCATGTCCGGAAGAAGTACCAGAGGGTTGCCGAGCCAAACGACATCGGAGTCGGTCCATAGGACGGTGTACCCCGCCAGCAGGACGCCGTGCAAAATGTTCGGCCTGACGATAGTCTCCGACTTGAACGTGGCGCCTCGGAACGAGCCGGCGGCGATCGCGTGATGTCCCTTCTAACGATTTACGCGGATAAGTTCATTTGTTGGAGGGCTCGTGTCAGTGTTGGTAAAAATGAGTAAATTGTGTGATGTTTGCTCTTGCAATGTGTTTCGACCCCGATGTAGTCTCGACCAAAGCTTGTGTTTGTTCATGTGTTATCTAGTGTGTCGACCCCTCAAACCATTGAGGCGTATATGTAGGAGCCACGAACACTGGTGTTTGTTCTCTCAGATGCAACAGCTTGGGGGTCGAATCGGCATTTTGAGTCGGATGCGACGATCAAGCTCGGGGTCAGTTGTTCACATTAGGCGCAAATGAATACGATATTCGGGAGCTTCACGGGCGAGGCGGGAGGGAGTGACTCCTGGAAGGCATGTCATGCCCAACTTTCAACTTCAGTTAAGTATGTTCTAAATATGAGCATTGTGTTCGTTAATATCATAATCTACATAATACTAGTTTCAAAGCTTTGTGTGCACCAGGGGGGGCGAGTGAGCGCGTCTTGACGCTTGTACAAACTGAAGGAGGTTCAGCCACGAAGGAAGCTTGGTGTTGGTTTAGATCATGTGTGCCATGATAAGTCATGCTCAAGTTTCGGACTGAGGGGGCCAGACCGTACGCATTTGCTGCTTGCTTTAGGCATTTTACCATCGACCACGAATCTCTCACGACACGGAGCACCGTTGCAAATCCCGACAGACATCTGAAACATTTATTTGCTTTGTACGATTCTCCCACACACATAAAAACGTTTATATACGGTCTCCTTCCTGCTTGCTAGTCTGTCGCCACCATCTATATGTACCAAACTTCTCCATGTCACATACGTCAATTTCCATCATATCCTGCTTTAACACATTTCGTTCTTCTTTGTATAGTTCGAGAGTTATCCTACTATGTGGGTCTTACTCTCGTCTGCGTTGCCCAACAGGCAGCTCTGTGCACCGTCTTCCTCCTCCACTCGACTAATGGTATACTATATTTCTTATTTCTGAGAGATACAGCTCTCTTTACACGAAACCACAACTTCAGTGTTTTCGCGTAGTAAATTGCGCCGTGGTAATATTGTTTCATTCCTACCTCAACTGTTCATGCCCCCGTATATACCAAAATGTTCTTCCTCATTGACCTTATTTTTTAGCCCTAGCGTTTCCCCATTTCACAGGCTACCTGGTGCTTGTTTACTGAGGCCACCAACAGTACTGCTCGTACATACCTGCTAGGTGTCTTGCAGGCATATGATAGCAACAGTGTGCTAGGATACTGGCAACACGCATAGTCTCACCGATCCCTCGCTGGGAAACATGGTGGCACACCCAGGGGCCAGGTTGTCCATGAAGTCAAAAGCGACCTCGTCCATAGTTACCCACATAACCTGGCACGTCAGAAACCATGCCCGGCAGGGGGAGGGGGGGCGGGGTATATTCAATTTTAACTAGTCTTAGGAGCTTGACGATCGGCCACTCATCGTTTTCGAGACGGAACACCGCTCCTACTCCCAATAGAGACCTGCAACATTTGGTCGTCCGGTAGGTTTTTTATTGTTTTGTTATTCCATATAATACTCGAGTACTTCGTACATAGTGCGAATCGTTAGACCATGAAAACTTCCTGCCGAACCAAGCGGTGTGCGGTTGTCATGTAATCAAGTTGACCCTGATTTCCGTTTTATTTTCCCCCTGCGACACCATTCTCACTGCAGGATGCACGCCCAGTCTCCGTACCAATAGTTCCCCCCATTAATAGCAGGAGCTGAACGAGGGGCAGGGGTTTGTTAAAAAGGAACTGTCGTACATCTTGAGAAATGCCGACCACTATAACTGTGCTCATGTGTGGTGTAGAATATCCACATCCCCGCACTCCCCTGCCCGAGCGGTGATACTTGTTACTGGGTGATCCAAAGGCGAACGTTTGTGTGGAAACGCAAATATTGAATTCCGAAGCGTCATGCGCAGGCGCGTAATCAATACAGATATACTAATTTTGGCTGTGTGCCCTCAGCGCTCCTCCTCTTTTCTTGGACGTATTTCTCAACTTTTGCCTTGCAAACGTTCAATAGGGACCACCTCTCGGCCCGACCCTTCGTCATCGTGCTTCCCTAGCTCTACCGCGCCGGGGGAGCTTTGACTGCACTCGTGTGATTCCCTTAGTGAAACGTAGTTGTCATTCAAAACTGGACTGATATCTACTTTAGGGCCCTGATGATCCTAAAGACGGCGTCGTATTGCATTATTTGCATACCGCTGCTGTATTCAGAATGTAAGCACCAGTGGTAAGCACCGTGTTGTACCATCATTGCTGGTATACATACCGTGCCTACATTGTTATTACATGTACAGATTAAACGGAACGCAAGCACCGTGTTCTACAATTGTCGGTAGGCATACGGTGCTTTCATTTACCTGCGCGTGGTGCAAGATAGTTCGATCAAAATGTCCAACAGGGTAGATGGGCATGGACGGAGAAGGCGAGCAAGCGAGGGAGGGAGAGGGAGAGACAGGAAGGGATGAGTGGGCGGAGGGAGGGAGGGCGGTAGGTACGTAAGGTCGAAAGAACAGAGAGCAAGAGGGAGGTGGGGGGTGTGTTGCCTGCCATCGAGTCTCGGAGACCAGAAGGGTAGGGGAGCAGTGTGGGTGAAAATAGTCGTCGTCTTTCATTGTTTGTTGTGCGATTTCCTGCCTGATGATAGTAACGGCACCAAAGTGGGACCCCGGACTATCGCGGGATATTGGAGTACAAATCTAGGACAAGGTCTTGGGAAGACTCTTTCCCCGCACTTGACGGGTTATACGATAGAGGGTTGCAATTTGTTGACATTTTGGGTGTCTGAATGGCGGGGCCTCCTTAACCCAAAATCGTTGGAAACTCCTTTTTTTCAGTCTGATGTTTTCGTACACCTACAGTAGGCCACATGGGTTTGTTCATCGGGTTGCACATTCAGTTTACTCAAAAAGCAGTTGGTGGGTGAGGTTCAAGGCGCCCTAAACTTCAGGATCCCCAGAAAAAAACGGGCGTACCTCTATCGTCGTAGCATGTGTCACTTGACTGGGGGTCCACACGAAGTTTAATCGCACTAACGAGGGACCACGATTGTTCACCAGCTTTTTATAGCTGGCACCCGTGTGTTCATCCTCTCCCGGATTTCACACATCCTACGAAAGAAGTACACCTTTTATTTTCTATGGCTCCTGACATGCGGAGGTCTCGTCCCCACCCAAAAACAATTTTCGAGAATATTTAAAGTGCAACCTGATGGACTATCTCGTGGCCCAAGTATACAAATCGTTCGTGTTGCAAAAAAATAGTGACATTCAGGCGATTTTGTGTTAAGGAGCACTGTTTTTCAGAAACAATATGACCAAAAAGTGCTACCTATATCGTCGAACGCGTAATTTGAAATGGCCAAGCGCAGCCGACAACAACTCAACTAACGGCAGGCGGGCCTCAACGGTCTGAACCTTTTGTGAGCGCCCGTTAAGTATAATGATCGAAGACGGTCTGCACGTTTGGAGGGAAGGTGTCGGAGAAGGGATATCGAGAGTGAGAATTCAAGAGAGTAAATACTAGCTAGAGGCATCCCACGGTAGGGGTGCAGCAATAAGTCCCTGGGCTCCTGACATGAGGAGCTCAATACCTCACCCGAAAGATGACTTCCAAGATTTTCGTTCGCGCAACCCGATCAACATATAATATCTATCGCTAGAGTCCTAAACCAAATGCACTCGTAAAATGATCATAGCAAACGGTAGTTCCTCACTTCAGGAGCTCAACCGGCCAGGAACGTTTGACCCCAAAATGTGCAACCCCTACCGTGAGATGACTCATTACCTACAGTAAATATACCCTCTTGTGGTGAGGGCGGAAAACACACACACAAACACTCACCCTTTCGAATCTGCGCAAGGGAGACCTTGATAACCGTATATACGTGTCTGAGAACAGTCGTGAAGTTTTTTCAAGGAATTGCACAACGACTTGCACAACGCCTTGTTCAGTCAACATGCTCGTCCTCGACAAGAGTACTGGTTTGGTGGAAGACATGAGATAGAAGATGATTAAAAGCGTATAGGGGGTGTAATGATAATTCATCAGTGATAAATTAAGTACCAAGTACAAAATAAATATTTTGTCTTGGGGGGGGTTTGGTAATTAATTAATTTCGCGAAACAGTGACGACAGGATGGGTGGAATTATTCAAGAGTTAATGACTTGGGATTAGTGTAAATTAATTATTTATGATGTTTGGGGGAGACGATATGATATTAGAAGCCGCTGAGAAACGGGAAGAAAAGGTTTCGAGGACAGCCTGGTTGGTTTCAGACACTTGAGTGGTTGAGTTTTCAACGGAGCTTCCCGAGCAAGTTTGTGTAGGAGTGTGTATTTTCGCACGTTGTCGATTTCTTGTGTTCATCCATGTATCTGTGTGCACACACACAATCCGTCTCTCCGATACCACCACGGGCACAGCCAGAAATACAGCAAGCCCTTAGCCTCGCTTTATTGAGCGAGCGGTGTCATGAGTCTAAACCAAATTGAACCATAAAATATATATGCAGACGACACGGAGAGAGAGATGGCGGGAGGAAGGAAGAGAATGGGGAATATTCATAAATATTACCGTATCTCTTATCACGATTGACACCTCTGCATTTTAGAATCGCATCGCGGCCCTCAGTACTAAATAGTGTACGCCTGTCGTGTTTGGCAAGGTAAAGGACGCACTGCAATATAGTATCTGCACGGCAACGAGAAACCCATACTGTATTTTAAGTGAGCTTCAGATTATAGCGCGTGTTGCTCAAAGACACATCAGTTTATCACGTTCTAAAGTTTCTTATCCACCGAAGCTAATGAAAATGTAAGAATGTTTGGACAGTCTGGAGTTTGGCGGAACGGAGTAGGAAATATGGGAAAAACCGGGTAGCAGGGGGGTGGGAGGTGGTTCCAGGGGTGGGTAGCAATAGTCAAGAACCCACAGCAACAGTACGGCAGCAGCACAGCAGCAGCAAC
>JBBMKB010103906.1:0-10168 GCA_037833945.1 Alaria marginata
TTTTGGCGTTTTTATTTTCTGGATGACGGGGCTCCTTAACCCAAAATCGTCGGGATGTCATTCTATTTTTGCAATATATATATTCTTGTAATGACTGGCCACGGGTTATTTCATCGGATTGCACTCTCAGTTTGCTCAAAATAATGGTTTCGGTGAGGTAAAGAGCTCCTCAAGTGAGGAGCTTCAGAATACAAATGGTGAACCTCTATCGCGGAATGTGTCTAATACAAAGGTAGCGGCAGAGCGAAGTCTGGACTACGTCGATGGTAAACACCTCGCTTGGACCACAGTGTGACGCGCTCATCTTACACTTTGTCTAACATGCTAACGAGGACCTCCATCTCTGTAGCACGACGTGTATTTCACGGACACGCTTAGGTCCGGGGTCTCAAGCAATACTACAGTAGTACATTTCTCGTCTACTGTAACCCTAAAACCTACAGCCAAAGTATGCCCCTCCATGCAATACACATTGAACAAAACGTTTAACGTACCCGACACCGATGACGTGTCCCATTTCGTGCAGGATAACTCCTTCGAAAATATCGCTCTCCTCCATGTCCGCGATGTCGTCGATGTCGAACCTCATCGCCCCTGTCGCGCTGATGGTCGGGCATGCAGCCCAATATAATGTCCTACCAGCGGAGCCAAGGGTTCCTCCGACACCGTCAATATACTCCAGTGTAGCCGTAATAAGAACACGGCCGGCCGGGTAGACATCATAATATCCTCCACAAGGCACATGCGTTACAACCTCGGCCCACCTGGCCAAACGGTTAGGTGTTTTATCGTTTGAGAAGCAGCGCCATGGTGGACCGAACGCATCATGAACCTCTACTAAACGGGTGCTATATGCCGGGATGAGGCAAGAAGAGTCGTTACATGTTAATAGGTTTGTTGAGTATCATTGTTTACGCGCAGGTGTTCAGGAACCTAAAGTCATAGCGACAGTTCACACGGTAGGTAAAGAAGTAGCGAGTGCGGCTGGCAACGAGCTTTACCTGTCAGCAGCAGTTTGGAAGACGGCTTGGCGTGCGTCCGTCCAAGTACCCTCGTATTCCACCTCGATGTAGAACGAGTCCAGAGCTGTAAATGTAATGTAACATGTAGATTTAACACGTGCACAGCAGCACATCCACAAGAAGACAGAATGTGAACATCGTTTAAGAGTCTCGCCTCCACGGGCGTGATCGCTGATCATAATATCGCAATGCCATTGATGCTGCATTCGAGCAATGCGACTATCGCCTCCAAAGCAACACCAGCTACCTCTCTCGGGCTTTGTCAGCTAGAATAGCGCCCTGATTCAGCTTTTGTGGTATGCCAAAGAGATGGCGGTGCTCACATGAGGTGTCAAGCTGGCAGGACATGCCTCCGTAGCCGGAAACGCACGAGCACACATGTCCACCGGCGGGGTCCGCGGAGCACTCCCCTTCGTTCTCGCACGGGTTAGGGTCGCATTCTTCTGGGATGTCTGCAAAAGTAAAAGTAGTCGGGGGGATGAACGTCCGTGATGTTAGTTGATGCTGTTGGGAATAAGGCTTTGGATTGTGAAGCTGAAAACGGAAATCAGAAGCGACCTAGACGGTATCCGAAGCGACGTAGACGGCTGCACGTTTGCGATCTTTGGAAACATGCGTCGTTCGGTCGGGGAGAAGGCGCTTGAGTCGGAGGAGCAATTTCAAGTATTTGGCTCCGCGAAAAAATATTTCAGTTTGTTGGTTGGCATTCAAGCAGGCAGTGGATACTTATCAAGACCTGGGTTAAGGGTCAGCGATTGGTGCATGGTCTGTTTAAAAGTTGGTCATTGAAAGGCACGAATTTGCAGAAGTTTAACTCACCATCCGTGCAGTCGTCTGCGCAAGTTTCTTCCGCAGAAGCAGCGTCGCACTCTTTCGTGAATTTCGTGCAGAATCTGTTTACTGCTGTTTCGGCGTCCCCGGTCAGTCCGCCCCACGCCACCACGCCGCACACGTCCGTAAGACCTTGGTCGCACAGTGTGTCCCATGTGTTCTCACAGTCCGAGCAGTCGTAGAGACGGCGACTATGGTGGTCTTGCTCCAGCTGCAAATCCATTTCGTCGGCCTCCAGGTCCTCATTCATGGCAAGAAGCTTCCTGGATGCGATGTCCTCAGGCGTGGCGAGCAGTTTCCTTGAAGTGGAAAAGGTTTGGTCCTCGCCGTCGACAGTGATAGATTGCAACTCTCCCATCGCGTTGAAGGTGTACTTCGAGAAAATACTGTTCTTCGTGAACGCAATTCGGTACGGCTCGTCCCGAACATCGTCCCACCAGAAGAGCTTGAACTTCACGCCGAAGTTCTTGACGGTTGTCAAGTACCTGGTAGCGCTTCCAGTTCTAGCTGTCAAGGCGAGCAGGAACGCCGTTTGCGCAACAGTTGACGTCTTCATGTTTCCCTGTTGCAGCAGTTGTGAAATAACGGGCGCGACGTTGTTAGTTCTGTGCTGCTTGATTATCTGGCGTTTCAGTTATTTAGCTGGTGTCACTTCTATGCCCAGTCGTTGTTGTGTGCGTGTCGCGCGGTAAATAACAAGCACTATTTGGACCCGCACCTAATCCCCAACACAAACACCAGGTCTTACATTAAGATTCGCAGCTGTAGGCGTTTGCAATGTTTATGCTCAAACACGCTCGAACGTTTACGTTGTCGACGACAGTAGAAGCCAATTGCTTAATCGGCCCCCGCTTTGCTGTCCCGGCTTTCACTCCGCGCTATGACTATGAATGAGTGCGAATTGTAGAATATAATGTGGTTATAGTACATGCGTTGTCAAGACTATTATTATAAAAAATAAAAGTACACTTCAGCTGTGAGATCGAAAATTTGGTCGAAACTCATCTTTGCAAGCTGCGTGTGATACTCCGATCGCGCGTATTACTGGGTGTGTATGTCCTCATGAAATATATAGGTCGGCGGCTCTCCTTAGTGCTAGCTAGTACCAGGGTCAACAGGGTGGTGCGAATCAATCTGTGCGCGGACACTATAAAACCCGTTTTGAGGGGGACAAAATCTGACGGCTGTGGAACACGATATATATATGGTCGTAATTCTTAATATATAGTCGTAACGTCGGGAAGGGGGCGAGGGGAATTAATATTTATTTAGGATTGTACAAATGAACAGGAATCCTGCACATATGTAATCCTACGGTAAGGGTGCAGCAATAAATCCCTGAGCTCCTGACATGAGGAGCTCAATATCTCACCCGAAACGTGACTTTCAAGATTTTCGTTCGCGCAATCCGATAAACATGCCTATCCGCTAGTAGTCCCGAAACAAATGCACTCGTAAAATGATCATACCAACGGGTAGTTCCTTATTTCAAGAGCTCAACTGGTCAGGAACGTTTGACCCTGAAACGTGCAACCTCTACCGTGGAGATGACTCAAGTGACCACCATCAACGCAAAGAAAACCAACACGCATTTATGTGACAACAACTACTCGAAATACACCCTATATTAAACAATTTGCCAAGAATAAAAAACCGCCAGAGATAGTAGCAGTAGTAAGCACTGCCCGAAAAGTGGTCCCCATACTCTATCTTTTCGTTTCGGACCGGGTAGTCGAACCACCCGCGCCGTCTAACTCCTAGTGATTTATACGGTCTTCAATCTCAATCTCAAACTAAAAACACCCCCCTCCCCCGCTCCCCCCCCAAAAAAATCAAAAGAATATTTTGGCCTGCCAATAATGCAGTGCCTTTTACTCTTTGCGTGATTTCAAAATATTGCCAACCCACCCCCCATTCCCCCCGCCCTCCTTCCTACCCCGCCGCCCCCATCATCCCATCATCTGTCTAGGTTGGGCACCATTAGCTCCTGTTCATTTGTGCAGTCCAAAACAACCACTAAGCCCCCCCCCCCACCCTTACCGGTGTTACGACTTTAGGCCATGGCTGTGGTCGTCCGGTGGCACTATAAGTATACTCAAAATCGTTTTTTTTGGTCAAATGACCGACCTCAGAAACTAAAGGGTGCACGTCTGCGAGCTGGGCCGACCAATAATCCCGCTTGGAAACCAATCTTTCGGTTTTTCGGTCGTTTGGAAGTATTAGGACTTCAAACTCTGTAGCACCTTTACCGCGGCTGCCGTGCATGTGCCGACATTGTGATTTTTTTATTCCGATTTTTTTTGTTGTCACTTTTGTTATACCAAAACCCATTCATTAGCCGTCAAAAGCCAAGCCTAAAGTCAATAACGAGTCAAAACTAAAGTCTTTAACGAAAGTCCGATAAACGATGTAGTTGGTGCTCGGTGTGAACGTTCCTTGAGGCATGGCATAACGAGCAGTATCCTTACCATCGCCTTATTGGCTGTCTATCAAGAGATATGGCGTGTATGTTATCTCCTATACAAGGTTAAGATACAAGGATGAGATCCACAACATTTGGGAAACTCGAGCCGGTTTTGTTTTTTCAAACTAGAAATATTTATGCGCTTATCTCAAAGGCAAACCAAAAGCTTCGCTTACTGCTCCTTTAAATGGTACCTGGTATGTTTTTTCCCATCATCTGTGGGCCGGCATACTTGTTTTTTACTTTCTGAAATCATGCCCAGTTAACGAAACGTAAATCAAAATGTTTGTGGAGGGGTATAGGTAGGGAATCGCTTTGGCGCACGTATTTACTCGAAGGAAGCACGTGTAAACAGTTCAGCTCGAAATTCGAAAGCAGGGCGTGAGGAAGTGGGAGGCCGGCTACACAGCGTACCGTAGCATGAACCCACCCTCTGAGTTCCATCCGAGTTCATGTCCCGTTTACCAACAAAGACGGGCAAGAGCCACCTGCTTCATGTCGACGGTTGGGAAAATTTACTGCCACCCACAACCAAGAACCCACCGCTCTCTCTATCTCACGCTCCCAACCGAGAGCAACCTGAGCGCGGTGCCCTTTCTTTCCCGAGTCATCCCACAGTAGGGGTTGCTTGTTTCGGGGTCAAACGTTCCTGAGCGGTTGAAATCCTGAAGAGAGGACATACCGGTTGGTTTGATGATTTTACGAGCATTTTTGTTTTAGGGCTAGCGGGTGGAAATATTGATCGAGTTGCGCGAGCGAAAATCTTGGAAGTCATGTTTCGGGTGAGATATTGAGCTCCTCGTGTCAGGAGCTCAGAAACGCATTGCTCCACCCCTGCCGTGGGATGGCTCTCTCCTTCTCCCAAACAAAATCTACCCCAGCATGGCCGTAGTAGTGACGGATGATAAGCGACGATACCTACCTCCGGTTCTTATCCATCTTTCTTGGTACATAGCCATAAACTCGGATGGAACTCGGATGGTGCGTGACGGGCCGTTGTAGTCGAGCAGCCCAGCCATTTTCGGGTATGTCGGCATAACAATCTGCCAACTTGTTCTGGCGGTTGAATAGCCAAAACAATCGGATGTACACTATCCCCGCGGCGGAAAGGTGGAAAATCTCGGGTGGTGGTAGGCGTTGGCCAATGAGATTGCGTCCTACGGTCGCTCCGGTGATGGAAAGAGAAAGGTACACCCAATTTAGGCCACAAAGTCACCGGGTGTACCCAAATTTCGCCATTTGATAATAAACCACCGTGTTTTGACGTATATCAAATGTCTGGTATGCTCTCTTATAAAAACAGCTATTGAGTCATCCCACGGTAGGTGTTGCACGTTTTGGGGTCAAACGTTCCTGATCGGTTGAGCTCCTGATGTGAGGAACTACCGGTTGGTACAATCAGTTTACCAGTGCATTTTGCTTAGTACTAGCGGATAGAAATGTTGATCGGGTCGCGCGAACGAAAACCTTGGAAGTCATGTTTCAGGTGAGATGTTGAACCCCTCATGTCAGGAGCGCAGGAACTTATCGCTGCATCCCTACCGTGGGATGACTCTGTTGTCGTGAAACTCTCTCCAGGTGCTACAGATATGGAAATCATAACGGACGAGCGGTCAACCTACGAGACGACACGAGTTGTGCTGGAAGCACAAGCGGCCCGGCTCAAGGTAATATTAGATTTAGCTAAACCCTCCCGCAGCAGCGCCGACAGCAGTTAAACGCCTTCGCAGAGGTCCTACGATAGAGGTAGCGCTTTTCGGTTTTTCTGTTTCTGAATGACTGGGCTCCTTAACCCTTAAATCGTCGGAACCTCCTAGTTTTTCGGTCAGATTGTTTTGTATATGCGTATGTCGTCGGCCATGGGTTTGTTCATCGGGTTTTTCTTTCAGTTAACTCCAAAGTCAGTTGGTGGATGAGGCTCAGATCGTCCTAAAGTCGGGACCCCCAGACTAAAACGGGCGCACCTCTATCGTAGCATGTGTTCGACCTAAATTGACGTCTGCTACCGTAGAGGTGCGTCATTTTCTTCGTGATGCTCCTTACCTCTAGAGCTCTATACACCACATCCAAAAAACAGCTTTTGAGTAAATTGAACGAACATCCAGATGGATAAACTCATATCCAGGGCATTCACAAAATGCGTTTAGCAAGACAAGAGTGACATTCGACACACACTAATTTAATCAGCATTGTAGCCCCATTTTGTTACTGAGGCTCCTCCTTTGAGGAGCTCCATACCTCACCGATAAACTATTTTTGAGTAAACTTTAAAAGAGCAATCCCCTTTGGGGCTTCAGAGGGAGAAATGGACAAAATAAATTGACGATTCGATAATCGGCGACACGAAGCTTCTTGGAACGCCGGGTAGAATGCGTGCTCAGAGCGTAACGGTAAGAGGTACACGACACACGCACAGCATTCTGGTACTCCTCCTGCTGCAGGGTTTTTCATGACCGTTGATAATACCCCAAATCTCTTTGTTTTGGTCGATAAAAACGGGCCTCAAACCCATTTAGCCTAGGTGCACAAAACAAACATACTGCTAAACAAGAATGACATTTCGATTGATTTTAGGCGAGGGGCATTCTTCATGAAGAAAACAAATGGCAAAAACGTGCTATTAATAGTATTGTAGCACGCATCGTTCTGACGATTTTTGGTTTAAGGAGCCCCGTCATTTATAAACCAGTAAACCCAAAATTGGCTCTTATACCAACAGAAGAAGAGAACTCTCACAGTAGGGGTTCAGCAATACTTTTTTAAGCTCCTGACATGAGGAACTCAATATCTCACCCGAACCATGGCTACCAAGATTTTCGTTCGCGCAACCCGATCAACAGTTCTATCCGCTAGTTCTAAAACGAATGCACTCGCAAAATTATCATGCCAAGCGGTAGTTTCTCACTTCAGGAGCTCAACCGGTCAGGAACGTTTGACCCCAAAAAGTACCACCCCTACTGTGGGATGACTATCTGTATGGAAATGCTGTATTCGGTATACGTCTGCTGCCACTGCTGGTAAGTGTACGTTTGATTTGTGTACGTAGCTTGAATTGTTGTTTCGGCGGTTTGTTTGTTTTGTTTGCTGTCGTCTTCGTCAGGTGCTGGCACGAACGGATGCAGAAGCGAACAGAGAACTCGAAGCGACAAACGCCCAGATCCGCGTGTTGGCAACAAACGTCCAGCGCATTGACGCACAACGTGAAATCATTGACGCACGATGTGAAACTATCAACAGAGAGTATGACCTAAGTGAGAAGCGAATATGCTGCTTTATAATTGCGCTTTTAGTCGGTTTCTTTATTTGGTTTGCTATTTATCTTAGTTCCACGTAGTTGGTACAAATGGTGCTGCCTTGGTGCCAGGAGCCGTTCAAACAGCCGCGTTTATATGGCCTATCGAGGGGGTGAAGAGAGACGTGTTCTACGATAGAGGTAGCACCTTTTGGCTTCTTTGTTTCTGGGTGACGGGGCTCCTTAACCCAAAACCGTCGGAATGTTATTCCATTTTTGCAATATGTTTTTTTGGTATAGATGGTCCACGGGTTGATTCATCAGATTGGGTTAGCAGTTTGCTCAAAGTATTTTGTTCGGTGAGGTATAGGGCTCCTCAAGTGAGGAGCTTTAGAAAATAAATGGTGAACCTCTATCATACTATTAATATAATGTGTCGAAAGGTACATTCGTTTGTTGACCGGGTACACCAAGATGATGGTAAGTGAACCACAAGTTCGTCCTCGAGGCCTGAACCAGCCCGGAAATTCCGTCGAAACCCCTCGGGTGAAACGTTGTGGAAGGGTGGGTGGGAAAAAAAGAAAAGTTAACGACACCCTGACGTCTCTTCACCGGTGACCAGACATTTTCAGCTCGTGCCTCGCCTGTTAGCTATCGCGCCTGGTTACCACGCTGCACAGGCGACTCCCCGCTTTACACAAACTCAATGGTTGCGTGCTTACACCTAGTTTCCGCTGTTGCCTCTCTGTCTCAAAACAATATACGAAACATTTTCTCAAGTATGTCCCCGATCAAAACAACCGTTTTCTGTATGTTAAAACCCTCCGAAGTTTTCCTTCTTCCACACATTTGCCTTTATACCCGTAACCCCCCAATCACCAGGCTGTCTCTATGACCTCTATGACCACTCTCTCTTTCTTTGACACTTGCACAAAATATGAAGAAGACAACACGGTGGACGGGAGGGGGGAGGGGCTGTACTCCCCCCCCCTCCCCCCTCCGCATGCGTACGCCTCATCTAGCTGGAAGGAGGAGGCGAAGGGGGACGCCTTGCCCTATTCATTTTTTCGATACGCCTTCCCCACCCACGCATACGAGATACGGTCGATCTTCATATCGGCCGCGCTCTGCTAGTAGAACGCCTCCCTTCGCGAGACCGCAGCTTTCACCACACTTCCGCCCCGGTTGTATGTAGGGACCGTTTGGGTACTTACAGCAGATTTTAACCAGCCTTTACGTTACCGGTCAGAGTGATCCCTATCTTTACCGCCTCACCGAGTGCCCTGTTACGGCTGTCTCACGAACTATCCTGCTGCGTGCCCCGACACCTCGGAAACCCACACCTGGCCATCCATGTTAGCTCCAACGTAAACCGTAAACGGGTCCGACTGCCACCTTTCCTATGTATGAATCGTCTGCCTAGGGATTCCGGGACATGCGGCGTTTCGTATCTCGGCAAAGTTGATCTTCTTGCCACCTCGTCAGTCCGATAGCCAACGTGTGATCGACCCCCTTTACGAACTTTTCCAGAAAGCGTGACTTCCCCCTTGATTTCAATGACCCCATCCTTATCAACAACCTCCCTACTTCCCCTAACTTCTCCCTCACCCCGCATGGCACCTCCCCATCGAGGTTACGGCTGCTTCATCGTCCGTCCGCATCATGAATGCTCCGGCTTTTCTACCCAGTCACTCCCCCCGTCATGTCTACCATATTAACCGTTATCATTACCATCGTCATGACACGAATATATTGATGGGAAACCAGATCTACGACGACCTACCCCCCTATTGTTCATTTTTTCTGCGCCTCTTCTGGCAGGTGCGAACTGCAGTACACCCCAGTATGGGTCTACAACCCCCCTATCGCTGTGAAGCATGTTCGTCCGAAACCCACCTTGTACTCGACCGCTGCTTAGCGAAGGCAAAACGCAAATCTGGCACGTCCTCTCCCCCGTACGCTCCCCCCCTTTTCAAACCCCATCGCCACTATTTCATGTTCGCCTTGAATTCACGCGACAAACGTAAAATCGACCTAGCCTCGGTCTGCTTTCTGTTCTTGTCCCACGGCCTCACCGCCACCCCCGACACGCTCCGCCCCTTCAACATGCAAGTAATGTGTCTGCATACACGGACGGACGTTGTACCTCCGGGCCGTATTTCGAACGACGCCTGTACCTTCCCTGCCAACATGGACGCGTCCCTCACCGTGTTGTCTACCGCCCCGCGGGCCTCTCTACCAACCGCGCGCGCAACTCGTCTACTTTACATGTCGGCAGGGCAGTGGTCACACCCCCTCTTCGTCAATTGTGGACCGCTAAAATAACATACGTTGCGTCGCTTAGCCCGTCACCGTATTTAGGCGATAGAAATATCTCCTCGTCCTCTATTCCCTGGCCCATAATAGCCTGAAATTGGACAAACGCGAGCGACCGTGACAAGTTCAAACACTGCGCCTGTTCTGAATTCCACTGAACCTCCGTCAAAAGGGCATTCTCCATGAAAATAGGGAAAACGGCTGGGTCGCCCGCCACTTCTTCCCCTTGTTGTTCTCACATTAACTCATTGCAAAAATCAAGTCCGTGGTCACAGGACAGGCTCCAGTCACTCCGGAGTGGAA
>JBBMKB010103917.1:0-10168 GCA_037833945.1 Alaria marginata
CCCCCCCCCCCCCCCCCCCCCCCCCCCCCCCCCCCCCCCCCCCCAAAACCCCACATGATGAGTTAGCTTCCGCAGCAGGAGGAGGCGTTGGTGTTCACGCCCACCACGGAGGAGGAAACGGTGATCGAGTCATCGAACGTAGGGCAAGATATTACTGTAGTGGAGAACCGTGGTTGGAGGGCTAGCAACGACAGGAAGAGCGGGAGGGGGGAGGGGAGGTGGCGGAGGCGGAGGTACAGTCCAGATCCACAGGTGGCGAGTTGGGTTAGTTGGAGGGCTAACAATAAGAGGTAAAGTGGGGAGGGGCGGGGTAGTGCCGTCCAAATTCGCAGGAGGCGAGTTGGGCTCCGCAGCAGGAGGCGTTGGTGTTCATGGTCAAAGCGGAGGAGGCAACGGTGATCGAGCCACCGAGCGGGAGGTGAGAGAGTAGCGGAGAAGGGTGGTTGGAGGTCTATGATAGCAACGACAGGTAGAGCGCCCTTACAGCATTGTTTTGCGTTGGCGAAAGAGGCTACAAGAAGCGTTACGTTATTCGTGGTGTTAACAGTGGTGTTCGCGGCGGGTTAAAAAGGGGGAAGAGTGTTGAGAGAGCGAGGAGGTGGGGGAGGCGAATGTAGGAGGGGGGCTGATTGGGAGGGGGGTGGTTAGGAAAGTGGCCAATTATAAGGATGTCGACGGCCTGACGGCCGGAGGATGGGAGATTATTTATAGAATAATACGAGTTGTACAGACAGACAATGTTCTAGAGGTTGTGATGACGAGATGCAAGGAATCAGTGGCTTGGCGGGAATTCATGGGCTGGAAGGCAAAAGCGGGGGGAAGGCATTGGTCGAGCGTCGGATGGAGGAAGTGGATCTACTAGAGAGGTTGGCGGAATACCTGGCAATAATAGGTGACGGCCAATGCGAGGGTAGGGGTGCAGGGCTTGATAGACCGGCCTACTAATAGCTTATTTCCTTCCTGCTACTGAGAGTGTATTTTAACTTTTAATACTGCAGACGCATAAGAGGCCGGCAGAGCGCCCAAAAGCTGCGATCGGAATACACATTATCCCGGGACGTGCAGCAGGTAGACGCACGAAACAACCAGACGAGGAGAGGGAAGATATGTGCAGCACTTAGAATATTGAGACGTGATATGGATGGAAAAAGGGCGGCGGGCGAAGGCTAGCGGGGGCAGACGCGGCAGCAAGAGGTGTGGGGGAGCGGCAAGAGGTGTAGGGGAGCGGCAAAAGGTGTGGGGGAGCGGCAAGAGGTGTGGGGGAGTGGCAGTGGACACTGGAGGATCAGGTTGTTATTCCTAGAGAAGAAACACGACGGGGCTGTTTTTAGCGAGGTTTACGGAGAGGGCGAGGGCGGGGGGGGGTTAGAGCAGGGAAGGAGAAGATATATCGATGATGGGTAGAAAATCTGGCTAGAAGAGGGGCGGCACGAGTGATAATTATTGGGCGGGCGGGGGGCTCGGGGGAGGGGCAGCCGGGGAGAGAAGGGGCGGCGGAGATGCTAGGTCAAACGGTCAAGGGAGTAGAGCTTCGGGAAGGAGTGATGAGGACTGCTTTCGAGGGCGCACTAGATTGAGGGTGAGGAAGAGGGGGGAGGGTACGGTTCAGTGCCTGAGGATCGGCATTGAGGCGGCTGGAAAGTGTTGCGATCGGGCCGGAAGGAAGGCGTGAGCATGGCTGGTTCGAGAGGAGTGTGACCTGCTGCATTTGAGGAGGTAAGGGGTGCGAAGAAGACCCAGGCGGGGGGGGGCGCGGTGGTACAGAGAGAGGAACGGCATGGTTGAGCGAGCGCGCGCTTTTTGAGAGAGATCTGCTAGAACGTGTATAAAGGCGCGAAGGTATAAATTATAGACCACTATTAATAGTACGTAGACCAATAATGGCGAACGGGGCTTAGTCGATCACTCAACCCAGGGAAAGCATTAACCCACCCCATTGGTGCAAGTAAGGTTTGCTTGGTAGGTGAAAACCCGGCGTGCTCCGTCCCAGCATTGTAGGATGCGAGGGTCTACGGCCTTACGACTAGGGCCATGCATTAATAGAGCACACCCCCCCCCCCCGCACTAGGCCATTCGACATAGATATAGTTAGAAGAGTTTTAGAGCTAGCCTATGCGCAGAGAATGCCCTGTGGAATTATGGCCTACCCATACTTCAAAATAAACATAAAAAGGTAGACTATACCTCTCCCCCGCCCCGGCCTTCGGACATAGGCAGACAGAGCTAGAAGAGTTTGTTTAGATCAATGTATGAACAAAGAGAGAATGCCCTTTGGAATTAATCTCTACTTCAAAAGAAGCACGAGTAGCTCTGAGGTGTCTATATTAGTCTATATTTGACACTTCAAACGTTTCATGAAGTAGTAAAGCAGCAACAGAAGCTACGTCAAATTGATAAAGGCTGCTTATGTGGGCTTGCTCCTTTGCGTCATCATGTTCTCCCGCTGATGAGAGCCGGGTTGCACGTTCCCTCATAACATTACGACATATGTATATATTATTTCGAGCGAATCGATTTTCGAATATACCCCACGCCTGAAAAAAGTAGGGACCCCTTTCGGGGTGGCTGAAGCCTAGTTTTATGCAGGTTTTTGTGTGCGCTGCCGACCGAGGTTCATATATACGACTCTCCAAACTCGCAACCAACGCACACAAGTTTAGGACAGTTACAAACATCAAATATCCTGCTGCGCGAGTTCCTAGCGACAGCTACACAGTAGTACCTGGGCTTGTAATTATGTTACTGAGCTTGGCCACATATCGCTGCTACGATACGTGTATTAACCCTGAACCCTGAAATCGCACGAAATCTCCGGAGGTGTAATTTAACTATCATGCTACCTCGTACGTACCCGTATCCGTAGTATAGACGGTAGAAGTTCATCCTTCTTTTGGGACCCAGATCTAGCGACCGAAAAAGTGGCAAGTCAAGAAATTCGAAGTACCTGTACGTATAGAAAGCAGAAGGAGCGTGCGACTGAAAAGTCTGATGATGATCATCATGCTGCCCGCGTGTCCTACACCTCCTACCGTTTTACTTCGACTATTAGCCCCTTTAGAACCCCGAACCCCGTCCCTATACTATTATCAAGTAAATGTGTCCCCAAAACGGGTTTCCAGTTGTAAAAGGGTTAATAACTATTTCGGACACCCCTCTAGCTACACCCCTCCTACCGCGGTAGCCCGGGTTTCTTGGTGCTATGGGCTATGGGCGATGGCGGTATTAAGAAGGACATCTTTCATACCGTCATAATATATACCGGTATGATATTATACGTAGCCCAACGTCTTCGTGTGTACGATGCTGTATGCTGTAATCACTTATTTTCGACATATTTTCCTTCTGGAGATGCTCCAGTACGACAGTTAAGTACGACAGACACCGACACCGGCGGTGGTGGGGTGATATTTACGACAGTGTGTGCGTGTGTTCTTCACATGTTAAACTGTTCAGCCCACAGTTTTTGTTTGCCCGATGCTCCTGTAGTCGCCACTTTTCTTCGACATATTTTCCCTCTGAAGCCTTCAGTAGTAGTACGACAGACGACAGACGACAGACGACGACACCAGTGGTGGTGGGTTGTGGTGTTTATTACGACAGCACACACAGCATCTTATTTGTGTTTTTATTATTATACCTGGTACCATATATTATACTACTCGGATGCCCTACTGCTATTACTACATACCGGTATATAGTATCATCAATAGTAGTATATAGTATCATTAATAGTAGTATTACAGTATTACATTATGAGTAGCAGCAGTACCGGTAATAGCAGTAGTAGCATCCGAGTAGTTATGGTATATTTTATAAGACGAGTGACCCGACACAGACACAGGTCCCTGCAGATCTCTCTATTGGGCAGGTTCTACGGGTGGTCACTCACTTGCGTGTCCTTACAATAGATGCTCTTGTTATTAATCCACGCGTTACGGATGGGAACTCTGATGATATGCGCGGAGAGGCAATAAATACGATCATCCCCTTTTTTCCTATACGCACACGCCTTCAAAGGCGTGTGAAACCCTTTTACTCCAAAAAAAATCAACTAAACTCCTGGATCCTAAAACGTTACTAGGCTCCTAGGGAAATACAATAACACTAGCCCACCCTGATGAGCCGTATATTGCATAAACATTAAAGATACGGGGAAGCTCCAGTTCCACGGTCTAGAACATGACTCGAAGCTGCGGTTCTTCAAAACCCACTCCCACACCTCTACCCTGTGAGGCTACGAAGCCTCAGAAAAATCGAAAAACAGAAAAACGAAAACGGAGAGCCGAAGATGGAAAACGGAATACAGAAAACCCAGCGGTAAAGGCGGAATCAACATACGCGAGAGCTGTCGTCGTGCTCAGATTAGCACGGGGAATCCGACGACGCCATATTTTGTAAGCCGGGGGACCCGATGTAGACACAGGTCCCTACAGGTCTGTGTACTGGGCAGGTTCTACTGGTGGTCACTCACTTGCGTGTCCTTATAGATGCTCTTGTTATTAATCCACGTGTCACGGATGGGAACTCTGATGATATGCGCGGAGAGGCAATACGATAATCCCCTTTCTTCCTATACGCACACGCCTTCAAATACGTGTGAAACCCCTTTACTCCGGCATTCAACCAAACTCCTAGATCCATTGAGGAGATTCGACGCTGCGTATCATAAACATCGTAACTTCCGTGTCGCCACTACTTTAGACTTTATGTCATGTACCTCTTAACCGTTTGCGAGTGACGACAGTTTTTGTATTATATTTATGATATAATTAATCTCTATCACATTAGCCCACCCTGAATAGCCGTAGATGCAGATCGCACAACCTAAAAAGAGATGGTTTCCAAAAATATATAAATACCAAAGATGAGATCGAACGTACGGCTATTCGAAACAACAAAGAAAAAAGCTACAGACTTACCAGCTCCACATCTTGCAAATGAGGCTACGATGTCCCTGGTTAAACCAAAACCTGTTGTAAGCAAAAGTAGAAGGCAGGGGGTACTAACGAAGCGAAAGCGGGCGTAGCCGAAAAGTAGAGGGGAACATAGTACGCGGAAGAAGAGTCAACGGACAATGACCGGAGTATCTATGAGCCAAAGTGCTGACCCTAAGTTAAGGTCAAAGCATGCACGCAACGGAACAAACACAAAATGGTAACCGTATTAAAGCCAAGAGACGGGTCCTATCCGGACTAAGGAACATAAGGGCATTACAGTATACCAACCGGCGGCTGAATGCTGTGCATGGTACGCAGTGCATAACTACGAGATGTGCACTGCAGAATATCAGCCGATTGCTGAATGTCTGTGCATGGGAAACGGGACACATGCTACAAAGATAGGCGCACTATACCAGCCAACTCCAACTGCCGAATGTTTGTGCATGGGAAGCGGAACACATGCTACAAATAAAAGTATACTGCAGAATACCAGCCAATTGCTGAATGTTTGTGCATGGGAACGAACACATGGTATAAAGATGAGTGCACTGCAGAATATCAGCCAACTGCTGAATGTTTTGCATGGTGAGCGAAACACATGCTACAAGGATAAAAACAAAAAGGTAGACGGGACCGCTCAGTATTTTGTATACACCCAACACGGGGGGAGGGAGCACTAACGCGGGATACAAGGGGATCCACGGGACGCGTCAGAGCTGCGCAGTACCCCGATGGCCAGTCCCCCAGTCTGATGACGCTGAAGGCACCAGGATCCGTAGTTGCCGCCCCTAGAAGTGTTGTAAAAATAAAGCAAGAAGTAAATCTTGATCGGGCCCGGGTCGTCGAGGAACCGAACGATGTAGGAGTCAAGTGTAGAGATCTCGGGCGAGGGTTGGTGGCCAATTTTTCCTAGCCGCCAGAGGTGGTCGCGGGCCTTGTACCAGAGGTGGGGACCTGCGGGGAGAGCGGAAGAGCTAAAGCGGCGGAGCCAGAGCGTGCGCGGCACGAGGCTGTACCCAGGGGCGACAAATATTTCACCCCGGGACCGTGATAATTCGCGGTGAGCAACCCCGATGCGCATCTGGCGGTAAAAGCGGTTGGTCTGGCGATGTTGTGAAGGTGCACCCGACCAATACTGAAAGACTCGAAGCCGGAAATGTTGGAGATCCAGCTTGCGTTCCCCAGAATGGCTGAGGAGTCCTTCCCAGTGAGCCTCGTAAAGGACCGCGACAACGCCACCTCTGCCGCGGACAAGTTGATGGCCCGTGATCTGCTCGAGCTTGAGGCGTTCCAGCGGTGTTATGACGCCTTCGAGGGTGACGTGGTAGGGGGGGTACTTGATGTGAAAGGGGTTGAGGGCGTACTTGATGAGGTCGGCTGGTAGGTGTTTGGGCAGGTCGTGGATATTGTCCGGGTTTTGGCAAGACTTGCCTTTGTTAACAGAGACGCGGTGGTTGGAATCCCGTCCTGAAATGTCGGAGGGAAGATCGAGGTAAAGCAGCTTTTCGTGGAGGGGTTGGCCGTCTGTAATGTCGGACGCCGGTGCGGGGCCGATGGCGACGATCTTGGATGGGCCAACACAGTTGAGGGAGGGCTTGGTCTTGAGCACAACGGCTTCAGTGCCTTTGTTGGCACCTTGGCGGATGGTGGAGGCGGAGTTGTAGACCCACGACCAACCACCTATAGCAAATGTGGAGATCGGCGTAGTGCAGCTAAAATGGGGGCGTTTCGGCGGTCAAGACCCCAGATGGTGATCTTGTGCTGCTCGCAAACTGCGAGGTAGGCGCGCCGTTGACGGGCGGTGGCGAGGTCGATACACGCGAGATGATCCCGATCCAAGCCTTGATGTCCACCAATGTTGGGGAAGTCGAAGACGGTGAGAGGCAAGCGAGTAAGACGGCCCAAGTGCACTTCGTTGGGGGCCAGACCTGTAGCGGCGCTCGCAGAAGTGTTATAGGCACTCTCCACATGCGGAAGCTGGATGTCGTAGTCGGTTTGTTGTTCGTTCCCGCTCATGGCAAGCATCAGGGCCATCATGTGATTGACGACACCACCGTTGGTGCAGGGGTGGTATGCGCTGGTGGTGATCTTGTTAATGCCTAGGCGTTCGTAGACGGCGCGGGCATACTTCGAGTAGAATTGTAGACCGTTGTCGGACAGAAGTGTGACGGGGCACCCCCAAATAGGTATGAAACGATTCATGAGGATATCCATGGCGCCTGAGGTGGTGAACTGGGCTTCGGTTAAGGCGTACATTTCGGTGCGGCGGCTGAAGCGGTCGGTGAAGAGGAGGATATCAGCGTTGCTCCGTGGTGTGAGGGGTAGAGGTCCGAAATAGTCGACGCTGACGAGGATGCCAGGCCCGTTGGGCAATGGCAGTGATAAGGTGGGCGAGCAAATTGTTTGGCGTGACGTTTTACGCGCCTGGCATTTAAGGCATTTGCGGAGCCACCAATGGGCGGAGGCGTTATGTCAACCCACAAAAAATAGCGCATGAGCATGCTGAGCGTCCGAGCGACACCTAAGTGGCAGAAAGTTACACTGTGGCACGTGCGTAGGATCCACGGACGCATTCACATAGGAACGCAAATGAGGGGTGCCCTATCGGAAGGTGGTAGTGAAATAGTGGCGGCTATGCCGGTAGGGGGCGTGCGTGGTCGGTGGACGAGGAGTACTGTGTCGTCGTCAGTTGTGTATAGTTAGCCTTTTGCAGCGAGAGCAATGACCCTGGAAAGAGGTGGACGGTGGAACGAAGGGATGTAGTCCAAAAGGTCGCCCGGTGATGGTGAAGGAGGGCTAAGGGAAATGAACCGAATGGTGGCGGAGCTGAGTGGGTCGGCGCGTTGGTTACGCACCCAGTTGGTGTGAGTGAAGCGCTCGATACAAGCACGGGGGAGGTGGCGATTCTCAGGCTCTACGACGGGGTCAGGGAGACGGCGCGACGCCGGCGCAGGATTCTGTACGGCGGTAGTGGTCGGTCTTGGCGTTGTGCGTGCTGGTGGAGAGGTGGTCCCTTGCAGAGGAGAGGTGCCATCTGTCGCGGCAGGGACGTTAGCAAGCGGCAGGGGTTCTAGTGCAGTAGTGGTGCTCGATCGGTAGAGGGCTGTGGAAGATGTTTGGTCGAGGGGAAAGGCGAGTCGTAGACGATCTTGAAGCCTTGGTTGCCGAAGGCCGGTGATCGAAACAATAGTCTGCGGGAGCTCGAGGGTTTCCTGCGGCGGCCGCGGAGCGATGACGGGTCCGAGAAGATATCAGGGCCCCCGGCCTCTGTCTTGTTGTACAGTAGTCCGCATTAGAGAAGGGCCTCTTTTTGTTGTGGGTTCTGTAGATGGTTGTACTGAAAGTACCAAGGTAACATACCACACGCCATTTGGGTCAAAGGGTGCACTGAGTAAAAAGGAAACTTCTCGTTCGCTTCTTTTTTTTTGATCTTTTTGGGCAAGAGTTGTACCCTTGGAAGGCAGATTTCGATAACGATGGAAACCGGCCATTTTCAGTGTATTTATTTTCCTGATTACCAGAAAACCCCATTCTAGACACGAGATTCAAAATTTAAACAAGAGCAACTGTGGGGATAGGCTATACGATCATCATATGTCAGTACGTAAGGAAACGCCGAAAAAACGGAATTTGTTTCGGCGCCATCAAAAAATAATATTTTTCACCAAACCAAGTTGTCTAATTCATATGATGATCGTATAGCCCACAATCGCTCGCGTTTAGATATTGAATATCGTGTCTAGAATGCGGTTTTCTGGTAATCAGGAAAATTGATATACTGAAAATAGCCGTTTTCCATCCTTACCGAAATCTGCCTTCCAAGGGTACAATTACAGCAAAATAGAAAGAAAACAAACATAAGTGAATGCGAAGTTTCCTTTTTGCTCAAGGCTCCGTTTGATCCAAACGGAGTGTGGTCTGTCACCTTGGTTCTTTCAGTACGATCATCTACAGAACCCACAAGAAAAATAGGCCCTTCTCAAATGCGGACTATTAATAGTGTAGTTCGTTACCACAGAGCTGTCTGTTTTGCTTTGCTTTCATTTTTGCCGTGCCGTCTTGTTTCACTCAATTTTTTTGTTATTTTTTGGGTACCTCTTCCCTCCCCCTGCAGCGGCAGGGCCTGCGTTCTTCCTGTGCTTCCTGTTCTTTATTTTCAATTGCTTTTCCTTTTTAGTTTTTCTTCTTTTTTCTTCTTGTGTACCAGTACCACTTATCGTTTACGTTTTCCTTGCGAGTAGCCTGGCGTTCTGGCTTGCACATGTTTTGCCCTCCTCGCACCCATTCCGGTTGGTATTGCTTGGCCAAACCACCGTGCTGTTTTTGCAATGTGTATCTCTGTCTTGTAGTTTGTGACCACAGAGCTGGTCTCCCTAGCAGGTATCGGCACAGACACTGGTTGTGCTGGATGTAGATGGGTGGAAATATCAGTCTAATGTGAAATAGCACACACAGAGAGAGAAATCATAGCTTTTTTGTTGTATCACTCCCTCTAGCATACAATATCACCACTCAGGACTCAGGACTATAATAATAGTAGGACTCAGGACGGACACTGGGTTTGCTGGGCGTCGATGGGTATGATAGAAGAACGAAATAACGGTCTGAAGACCGCACAACAACATATATTCAATACTATGCGCTGTGTCCACTGAACTGCTGCTCTATCTACAATCAATACATTGGGGTGACAACGGCGAATTGATTAAGGAGATTGATGCGATGTATGGGGTATGGGGGATCTGTCTACGCAATGACGCAATGTCATTTCACCGAGAGAATCATAACTTTCCTAAAAAAAAAAAAAACTATTCCTTCTCCTGCCATAACTACAACAGCAGCATAACTTCATAACTTCAGCAGCAGTATCTGGGAACAGATCACGCGCAACATGCAACGGCAGACAGAATATGTCGTGGTTTGAGTGTGTGAATAAATAAAATACTACTGGTAGTGACGTGTGCCTCCAACTACTCTATTAGCTACCAGGTATACTCTATGATATCTACATACTGTAGATCATATCGTGTCCATGTTGCGCGAAAAATTATGTATTGCCACCACCCCCCCGCCCCTCAAACAATATATAAAAGATATACATCAAATGGAGTACTGTAGATAAAGCAAACATACATCAAATGGAGTACTACTCTGTAGATAAAGCAAGTAGGCATATAAGGGAGCTAGACTTTGTGCATAGGTTTCCTTTTGTATCTGTGGTTTTCTTC
>JBBMKB010103928.1:0-10168 GCA_037833945.1 Alaria marginata
GTCATTGTTCGGGTGGAGGGGGGGGGGAAGGGGGGGGGTACCCCCCCCCCCCCTCTGTCCGGAGGATCGAAATTGAATAATTCGACGTGAGGTGTCGAAAAACAAAAACGACCACCCTCGACCGCTTTGTAAAGTAATCAAACAAATATATATTACTGATGATCACCTCCGGTATACCGGTACGATACTGGAGACGTCTATCATACAGCAACCGTTGCGAATGGAGGTCACAAACCAACCTCCTCATGTGCGTGTGCGTTCGTCCTCCTTGCTTACCTTTTTGCGAAGGGCAATTTTGTATACCTCGACGATGTCTGGGTGCTGGATATAGAGTCGATGGCGTGGCAAGAAGTTCGCTGTGGGGGGGACATACCGAACCCTCGGTACGGACATTCATGCCACCTTGTTGGTGCTCGGATGTTCATTGTCGGCGGCAAGGGGCCAAACGGGCAGCTTTACCGAGATGTGCACTTCTTAGACCTCGTTGACTGGACTTGGGTCGCAGTAAATGCTACATCTACGGGCCCATCTCCTAGGTGCGTGAATCACAGAACACTACAATAGTTTTCTTGAATGCCTGGGGCATTTGTTTGTCGAGAGCAGCATTAAACTTGCTGGAGGCGATAACTCGTCAGACTTGCCGTGTCGTAGCTGTCTTAATAGCGCATATATCTATTAATTATATATAGCAAGCCTTGATGCCCACTTTTTAACTTGAAAATGGAGTCGCATATATCTATTAATTAATACCTGGTATAGCTAGCCTTGATGCCCACTTTTTAACTTGAAAATAGAGTGAAATTTTTATGCCCATACTCTTCGATGTTTTGTTCTTTGTTGTTTTGTCCCATATTCTTCGATTGTTTTTGTTTTTGTTTTTGTTTTTGTTTTTCTTCAGTTTTGTTTTTCAAACAATTAATGCCCGCCTGAACCAACGGCGCTGGCGCTGCATACGTTGTACCAGTATGTCGTCCGAATCTATCGATACCCATGAAACGTCGCGAATCCTGTTTACAGCGTTCCTCGCACCTTTGACGTGTACCATGTACGTTTTTTTACAGGGGGGGGGGGTTCCAGTCTACTCTTTCTCATACATAAAGTACCAAGAGCGTGACCTACGTGAATTCGACTATTTTTTTTTTATTAGAAGTCAGTCAAAATGCTGAACTCTAATGAGCAATTTACATCAAAATTTAACCTCTAGGTGCACATCTAGGTATGATTGGGCGCGTGCTACCATAGAGGTTGGACTTTTTGGAAACATCTTCCAAATGACGGGGCTCCTTAACCCAAATCGTCGGAACGTCGTTCCTGTTTCGAAATATGGGTATGTTTTGAACCTAGACCATGGGTCTGGCCGTTGGATTGCACTTTCAGCGTTTTTTTAGTAGGGTACAGCGCCCCTCAATTGAGATATCACACCTCAGAAACTAAATGGTGCACGGTTACTACAGTGTTGCAGTGTGTCATTGTGGTACAGCGCGTCTGGAAAACCTGTGGACAAACGGCACATCGTGCAACTTTTCCGTCCCTGTCTCATCTTCGGGTGCTGACCCATTGATGTTTTATAGTCCTGCACCTGTGTCCCCAAAAAATGAGCGTTCGGTTTTGTCTCAAACCATGTTTAGTCCGTTCTATGCAACGCTCCCAGTACCTTCCGTAAGTACTTGCTTCAGCGTGTGGCCCTGCCGCCGTGAGGGCGGGAGGGCCGCTCATTCCCTAGTATATGTATATTTGGGGTGAACCAATCCCAACCGTCCGAGTGCCGTTAATATCACGCTTCGACACCGCAGGTTTTGGCAAGCGTCGGTTTTGGTAGGGCACAAAATTGTTGTTCATGGCGGCTGGAATGGTTCAAACTGCTGCTACGAAGATCTGTGGGTGTTCGACACGGATTCGTTTGCTTGGATGCAGCCGCGGGCTGGGGGGTTGCCGCCAGCAGCAAGGTGTGTCACGAGGATGTTCGTCGCCATGAAGACGATTTCCAAACACGCGGGTAGGTGCGACGTGCAGCAAGCATAATCGTTTGTCTTCGTTTACCGCAAGAACACGCAAATAGTGCGCTGCTCTTCAAAAACGTATGTCCTTGTGGTATTGATGAAAAGTTGCTTGCGCGCTTTGAGTCTCAAAAGTGGGATAACCCGCACAGATTCGAACGACCGAGAAGCGCAATCGTGTTACGCCAAAGTCCTTCCGACTGAATTATAAAACACTGACGGATTCACAAGAACTCAAGAGAACGCCAACATTTCCCCGATTCTGTCAAGGTACGGGCACACGATGGTCTTACTCCCGGACGGGCGAATACTCTTGTCTGGAGGCGCTACCGTGGATGAGAAACGAAGTGTACCCACTTACCACAGGGACCTGAGACAGTTGGACACAGAGACTATGCTTTGGTCCAAAGCAAAGACTGGAGGAGGTGCGTAGGAAGCGCGCTTTCTTGATTCTACATTAGACTGCGATATTCTTGGGGCCACTTCGTGGTAACAATGTGCTGCAGTAAATATTAGTTATAAGGCTTTATTTTAAAGCAGCAAGAAAACGCATTATTAGTAGTAGACTTTACTGTTAATAGTAGTCTACAGCTATTACTACAAGAAAATGCAGTAGTTTACGCGCGATGCCGTATTAATAGCAAATTGTAACGAGAACCTCAACCAACAAATGAACCGCTCGGTTTAACAACAGGTGCCCGGGTGTCTTCTCGCTGCAACCATACGTTGACGCCTGATGAAAAGGGACAGGCAGCACTTCTGTTCGGCGGGTGGGGCCTGGGAGGTCTCCAAAACGACAGCAATAAACGAGCTGGCGCAGTGACACTCGCGGCCTGCAGCATGCCCCCGCACCAGGCCATTGCCACCGACCTTCCAATTCTGAGGGGTCGCGGCGAGCCAGAACACAAGTGCGTTATTGTTTTTGACGGGATGTTGTTGTGCCCGGGACTTGGATTCCCTCCGTCAGCCCCCCCCCAAACCAGAGCTACGGTAGGGATGTTATAGTATCATTTTCACTACCGAGTTTTGGCCACTCGCGCGAGTGGCTGTGTACCTCACTCAAAAACAGGCTGGAACACTTTTTTATCGGCACAAACTTAGCTAGTAACTGCAAAAAAATAGTGTAAAGAGTAGCTTTAAGCCGCTGAAAAAAGAGACCCTAAACGTGACCCCCCTACCCTAGCCTTGGTCCTCTGCTAACAACGTCAACGTCCGAGCGTTCCTTCCAGAAATTCCGTGATAGTATGCTACCACGCATATGATCTATACATGGTACAGCCCAATCGCCAATCTCATATGGCATCCAGCCCCAGCTATTTCAGAGGTTGCATGCTAACGGCTCAACCCGCCGCAGGGTCCGCCGCACGTATTGTTGCTGCCTCAATAACGACATAACCGCGTAGCTTCGTTGGTATAGCACAGGACGCCCGTATGCAAGTTTTTTGGTCGTTACGCAAGCGACAACAGGAGTCTCTTTCGGAATGCGTTGTCTACATTCTTCTTCTGTGCACTACCCAACAAAAACCTCTCTCCGGTCTGACTCGTTGCAGGTACGGCCACACATGCGTTTCCGTTGGGAACGCATTCTTTGTCTTCGGTGGCTGGAACGGGCAACAGGCAGTCAACGACGTTGTCGTGTTGGAGCTCGACGACGCCCCGTGATCCCAACCACATATTTTGGACGTCGCGCTTAATGGCACAACTGGGACTACCGACTGCGACTGAGCCGTTCAAAGAATAAAGGATAGGTTTTACTTGGAGTTTCATGCACCTTTAGTAAACGGCACCGCACAACAGTCATAAGATAAACCGTCGGCGGACTAAAACTGTCAGTACACTTTTGAAAGCTTAGTTTGTGCGTAGGGCAGTAAATTACCGCCGCGGCGACAAATTCGTCACAACGTCACCCAAGCGCTCTATTAGTGCTCTATTCTAGTCCCTACTATTACTAAACAATTCCTCAATCTGGGCTTCCGAGTACATGGTAGCAGCACGCTCTTCTTCCTCCTCTCGAATTAGTTTTTCTTTCAATCCAGGGTGGGCAGCCATGTAGGCGTCGTATTCAGCTTCAGCCTGCGCGTCGCTGTCCGGATGGTCTGGGTTCTGCTCACGATGCATCTCTTTCAGCGATTCCAACATAGCAGAGTAGAAGTGTCGGTCTTCTAACGTGTGCGTTTTCTCCAACTCGGCCATTTCTTCGTCGAGGTCGGGATATCTTCTACGGTATTCCAGTCGCATCATGTACGGCACGTATTCCATATTCCAGCTCATGTTGATCTCGTCGTCCTGGGAGGAAGGTGAGGTGGCGGACACGTTCGGGGTCACCTCAGGGCGCGCAGTATCATGAGCCTTCACTTTCCGCGCACGGTGGCCATCTCCTTGTCCTGCACAGGTGGACAAAGCCCCGATACCGATATGATTTTGTACAGTCGAGTTGTTGAAGCGAGTAAAAGGACGCCTGCAGACGGTTACGGTTTTCCACCAAAGTGGACTATTTGCATACCGTACGCTGTGACGATGCATTCCCCATCCTATCAACGACATTAGCGCAGAGCTTTACTTGTCAGCGGAACGAAGGATTAGCGGTAAACTATGTAATGCGTGGTATATAGGCCAACCTTGTTGAAGTCCGGTTCGGCTTCCATCTTTCCGGCAGCCTTGTATCCCTCGAAGTACTCCGCGAGGTCCCCCGTGATGGTGTGCTTAGGGGTCCAGCCAAGCAGGCGCTTCGCCTGGAACAAATGTTCGTGCGGAGTCGGGAGCGCATCTTGCAACATGAGCTCAAACGTGATGAGGGCCGGCCAATTATTGCGCACTGAAAACAGTCGCATTTGACGACAGTGACGGGCGGATGCGACGTGCGCAGTATACACTTCTGACGGCCGTGGCCACATAAATTTAGCACTTTAGTAGCACGTAATCAAAATGCTGAATAAAACGCCACACCTGATGAAAGGGATTTCGTGCCCGCAGTTTTCTGATTGGTCAATTTTTTTGGTTGGAGATTTTGAATGGTGGAAAATCCTTGGTCAACATTTGTCGTCATCCGGAATCGTGAAAAAAACAATTTTAACTTGATTTTAGTATAGAACGCATTATTACAGAGTCTATCGACGATTTCCCCACTATTTCTTTCTCCGATCCGCCAAACTCCACATATTTCGTGTATTCTTCTACTTTTTTCCTCTCTCTGATAAAAAAATTGTCGAAATATAACATGCTCCGAATAAAACTTTCCGTATTCAATTTTTCGAACAAATAGGACTGACGTCATCATCCACGGCCACTTTTCCAAGTTTTTATTTTTTCCGAAAAGTGACGTCACGATTCCGGATGACGACAAATGTCGACCAAGGATTTTCCACCATTCAAAATTTCCAACCAAAAAAATTGACCAATCAGAAAACTGCGGGCACGAAATCCCTTTCTCTATGAAACGTATGTGCAACAACCCAGGTACTAAATAAACACCGCCACGTATGTAGTATACTGGAGTGGTGCAAACGAACCTTTTCACTGTTAACGAGGAAGTGATTGTTGCGGAAGGGGAACCATCCCTTCTTCAGCTCATAGTCTCCCGGCTCGTAGTAGTACGCCATCTTCGAGACTGTGGGCGTCGCCACCTGCCAAAGGAGGCGAAAGCCAAATCCACACGCAAAAGAGAAATCCCATGTTTGGGTCAATGTTGCCATATGAGCAGTTGTCCTGCACGACACAAGTCCTTGTGCGAGTGCAATGTAATTATGATGCTGGCATGCATCACGTCAGTGAATAAAAGGGGCGCAGACGGTGTCACCAAAAAAACACAATTTTCAGGTGTTTAGGTCGGGTTGGTAACATCTTCCTTGTCTTGAGTCATTGGATATTTTGTAATGTATAATTGGAACAAGCGCTCCCAATGTCAGATGGCAAATGGAATGATATGGAAACACCAACATTCCAAAACGCAGGCGTGGGTGCATTTAAATACGATCAAAGTGTTCAAAACAACGAATTATAATCAGAGCGCCACATAAAAACGCGGCGGCGCGGGTCATTCCGTACCTTTCCAACTTCGCGGAAGAGGCCACTGTAGGTGATATACCTGTCGGAGGCACAGTTAAAAACCTGCAGACAGCAACACGTGGCAACACGGAGAGTTGTCACAAGTGGTCAGAGCTGATACAAACTGCCAACAAAGTATCACGGAGAAAATCAGCTCGTTGATGGCGATCGACTGTATGGATCAATGTGAACATACATATATATTACCCCGTTCGACGACTATAGCGCTTGATAGCTAACAGCAAACAGGAGCACCCGTGCGTTCGGACCGCGTCCTTTCTCACCTGGTTGATAGCGTTTTTGTTCCCGACAACGCTAGCAAGCATGGATGCTACATCTTCCGCGTGCGTGAGGGCGACGAGCTGATCTCCGTGCAACGGTAGAGGAATGAACTCCAATCCGTGCACAGCACGATCAAAGAACCAATCCAGGTAGTCACGCTTGTTGGTGAGAGGGCCGTAAATGTACTGCGGGCTGCATGGGAAAGCACGTCAAGGTTGCGGAGAAGACACTTCGGGATTTCAACCAACATCCCTGCACCCAATAGCACACACGCGGGCTAAATATTGTTGATCACAAAAGTTTACCGTTTCAGAAAGGATATTTTGGCTATGCACACGGTAGGCTTCGCGCTGATTACTCCTCCAGTGAGCACCGTCACCAAACACCGTGATGCTCATGTGATTTGTGCCTGGCATATATAGTGCGACATCATCATCGAACCATTGCGTCGCGCGGCCCTCCCCCAATGACGGCTGCGACGAAAAACGACTCACCGGAACGATGTCCAGGGCAGACCCAACTCCGCGACGTGCTTCTCCACCTGGCGTTGGCCGCTTTCCTTGACGTCACTGCTCTCGGTGAACGGTACCTGCGACATGCACGCCATAGGCGTGAATTTTTAAGACGGATACGCTACGCAACACGTAGGGAAAAAAACGTAGTTCGATCACATCGGCGACCGCTCATAGTTGCGAAACTCACCTCATCGCTATCCTTGTACATCCCGCCCGATGACACGTATGCGTAATTCTTCACCCCCCTGCGACGTGCGCGAAGCAACGGTGTTGGTGCGGTGCTTGGTACATAATAGATATCAAGTTCAATAAATGGACTGGCAGGGAGCGACAGCAGACATACCCACTGAAAAAACTACAATCGACTGCAACCCCAATGGCAATGTGTCACAATGGCCTGCAGTGTGCACATTGTGCCCTCTCGGAAGCGTGTGTCCATACCAGCCATCGATGGCGAAACGTTACCCTCGTGTAACCACAGCTATGCGTGCACTGGTGTTATACAAAAGTGCGCCATTCGCGCCGCACTCAGCAGTCATCTCCGCGAAAAACAACTTAACCCTAACCGTTGGCCGACAACACCTCAAATACTCCAGGCAGACACACACCATGCTTTGGCACAGTCCGCCAAGTCTTTGCAGGTGTCGACGTCCTTGGCGTAGTTGTCGAACACGTAGTCGAAATATTCTCCTTCAGGGACGAGCTTGCCTACGCCCTCAGAAAAATCACCCCATACAATCTTCGCCCCCTTGCTTTCAAGGTCTCCGTAGCTGCGCGCACCAGAACAGCGTGACGGAGGAGACGGCGGGATTAGCAATCAGCAATCAACAACACCTGGTACATGTCAATACTACTGTAAAAATACCTGGGTCTGTACCTAGGTACCAGATACCATTATCACTTACCTGGTACTAAATACCGTGCTTCGCTTCGTACCCATCGCGCGAACTGGCTGAAGAAGTGGCATGAGCAAAACAACCACCCTCCAACACCAACGCCAGTGGTGAAGAACGCCAGAAAAATTCACAGCGAAAGCCTACCACAGCGGTTCGAACGCTCGAACGTGTCGGTCTACTGGTACCGAGCAGCTCTCGCGAGTCGCGAGAACGCGAGAAATGGTGAAGATATTCGTGTGTTACAGGGTTGTCCGAGGCGGCAGACGAACAAACCTGGCGAAGGGTTGCTTGTCCTTGTTATTGCCGGCGCCATCCTGGAGCAGGGTAACGGAGATGTCCTTCTCGATGAGCTTCAAGGCCAAATGGTATCCGAGCTCTCCGTGACCACCTCCCTTGTTCTGAGCGATTAAAGCTTTACCAGCTGGTTGGTTGACGGGCACGGCAGAGAAAGTTGGAGGACGGGCGACGGAGCGTACAGGACACTTTTACCAACCCGTTTGGGTGTTCATACAGTAACTGACCAATACAAATGGCGATTATGGCATCAGTCACACCATGCAACGCGGGTTGCTAGGTTAGCGGGTGATGCTTTCAATGTCGGACTAAAATGCAAGAAAATGTACGACGCGCGTAGCGTGAACTATAGTATAATATGCTGCGGGCTCTCACTACGAACAATGCATGCGACAACACAATTCTCGTTTGGCTTATCGCGTACCAGGGTATTAAATACGGGCCCCAAAATTCATACAGGAGCAGGGTGATATGCAGCAGTACGAACTGCGAATGGAGAATAAAGTGACGAATGAAGCATACATTTTAAAGTCGAAGGAATCCTAGTCCTTCGTGATCAGCTGGTTTGTTGTTGGACCCAGCAGAAGAGGCAAACGCCGAAAGACTGGTGTCTGCAATCGGCAACAGACAGTTGACTACGAGCGGATGAAGCAGGGTAAACAACATTTTGGCCAAGAACACTTTGGCGCCGGCATCGACGCCTTGTGAAGGAGGATTGTAGATTAACCTAACGCCTTCCCTCCGGAGTTTTGGGAGCTCTTTTTGCAGTCAAACCTCACGGCCCTGGTGGGAAAATGCCGTCCGGTTTGTGTTGGGATTACATGGAGGCGCCTTATTGCCGCAGGAACTATGAGAGAGTGGAGACCACGGATGGAGGAGCTCAACCTTGAGGCCAGGCAGTATGGGGTGGGGGTGTCTGGCGGGGTGGAGCATGTGGCGTTACGCCCAAATACACCACGAGGCGGGCAACTGGATCATCCAAACGGACGCGTCTAATGCATTCAAATCGGCCCTACGGAAGCCCATGCTCGAGCAGGTGGCTGCCTGCACGCCAGTGCTTACGGGGTTCGTCGCCAAGTGCTATGGTGGGAGACCCGCCTCGCGTTCTTCTAGATGGACTCGGGCGAACAAACTGAGCTCGAATGCTCCCGGGGTGTACAACAAGGAGACGCTATGGGACCGGCTTTATTCTGCTTGCCTCTGCGTCCGGTGCTCATGAAGGTTCGGGAGGAATACAAGTCACGGGGGGTCGAAACCTATGCCTACTTTGACGACATCACTATAGTCGCCCATGAGATAACACCAGGCACGGTGGGCGTGGTGCTCTTCCTTAAGCAAGAGTTGACAGCGCGGGGCATCAACCTCAACCCGGGTAAAACGGCTTCCCTGGCCCCGGAGGGTCATGTAGCCACACTGGAAGATGTATCGCTTCTGGCCGGAGTCGGGGTACGCATAGCGGACGAGGGGGGCATAGAAGTGGTCGGAGTACCAGTCGGCAATGATGAATTCGCGATTGATAGCGCCATAGGGATCGTGCGAGAAGGGGGGGCGGAACAACTCGGGAGAGATACTGCCAAAAATGCCCCACAAACAGGCCGCAAACCTCATTGCCACCGGATCCATGGTGCAACGGACGGCCTACGTCGAACGTGTTATGGACCCGAAGCTGTCGCTGACGGCTTGTCGGCGGGCAAACAATGGAGCGATGTGAATGCTCGAGAGCCTTCTCGAGCTTGCTGGAACGTCGGAGGAATCGTCGATCTTCCAGGAGGGGTTTAGAGCGGAACGACTTACACTGCTACCCCACCCACGGGCATAGGCCAGTCTGTCTGAAGGGGCAGGGGGATTTGGGATGGCGTCGGCAGTAGCGCAAAGGATATCCGCTTCGGTAGGAAGCTTGGTGGCAACGCTACCCCCAGTTCTGGCGGATCTCTCCGGCAACCTCGGGGAGAACGTCCGGAGGAACCTACCGGGGTCCAAACTAGTAACTAGTATCTGGGAAGGGGTGAAAGGTCTCAGAGACGACGGTGGGGTTACTGAAGAGGAGATGGGCTACGTAGTTCCGACGGGATGGAGGGATAGGGCATTCTGCCCTGAGGAGGCAAGCGCATCCGGGAATTCGGATAGGGAGTTGTTGGGG
>JBBMKB010103939.1:0-10167 GCA_037833945.1 Alaria marginata
CCCTGGTACTAGCTAGCACTAAGGGGAGCCGCCGACCTATATATTTCATGAGGACATACACACCCTGTAATACGCGCTAGCGACCGGAGTATCACACGCAGCTTGCAAAGCTGAGTTTCGACCCAAATTTTCGATCTCTCAGCTGCAGTGTATTTTTAATTTTTTGTAATATACTTTGTTTCGCATCATCAGCAGATCGGCAGTACTCGCCAAAGCCGTCAGCAGCCATGCCAAGCAAGGGGAAACGTGCGCTTGGCAAGGGTGAAGGGCCGATTGTTTCACTCTGACACGTAGCAGTTCGGTGCCAGTCAAGGCAGATTAACGCACATTTGCATGCTGTCAAGGAGTGAGTGAGACAGCAACAGCACAGTGCTCTCTCCTGTCTCCTGGCAGGGCTTTAGTAGTACGAGTTGCGCCGCATTTCTCGATTTGTTCTTGTGATCCGGCTAGGCGTGATGCGTAGTGATGATGCGTGATTGCGCGATGCGCAGGTGGTGCGTGATCTATGATCTGTGACTGCTTGTGTCGGTGCTGGGCACCTTTTGACGTTTAGCTTTCAGCTATTCTATCATACGTGTTTTAGGCTCGTATTACACGAACGGTGCTTCCAAGGGTAACAACGTGGCCGAACTATCGGCGCGACGAATCGCCATCGTTGTTTTCTTTTGGTGCTGCTGCACCGAGAACGAGGAACACTATTATTAGAAACGGTGGGAATGAGGCGCGAGACAAATGTAACAGTACTTAGGGCTGTGAGTTGGCTGGATTTGGCGGCTATGATATCATAGTTATTATTACGGGGGGCCATAGTAATTAGGACCAAATATTGTTAGTAAAAATATGTAAATATATAGGTTTTTGTGTGTACCGTAGGTCCTTTTTGCTATGGTCCCCCGTAATAGCTGGGTAGCGGAGTAAAGGCCAACTATAACTGGCTTCTTCGTCATTAAAAACACAAGACGTCGAACCACAAACGCGCCGGTCAGATGCAATGACGCCGAACTCCGTAAATGATCGCACGCAGCTCACTGTCATACCTAGCCACCTACCAGTAGTTATTTAATGGTAACTACCATAGTTTAATAACTTGTCTAGTAACTAATAATATATAGTAACTATTTTACGGGAGATCATAGTAAATAGGATCAAATATTGTTAGTAAAAATAGGGAAATATACGAGTATATGTTTTCGTGTGTACCGTAGGTCCTGTTTACTATGGTCCCCCGTTAAATAGTCGGCGACTTATGGTCAGGCAAATCACAACCCCAGTAACTACAGTAACTACTGCTGCGTTGTCAGTTGTTGTATTGAATCGTGCAGACATGTGTGCAGCCTCCCTCAGCAGCAACAGCAGTTCAGGGTACTACCAGGTATACTACTGGAAGCCTCAGCAGCAACAACCAGCACCAAAAATAAGTCCACCAGTGGCTATACGAGTCAGTTTTACGAGTAGCTCTATCTATGGCCCCTGTTACTATAATATGAGATGCTACAGTTGTAGTCTAGCCTCACAGGCAAGTTTCCTACTTAGTGGTCTACAAAGCGAATGTGGAAATTCGTATTTTACGAATCGCAGCAGACTCGTCATGCGAACCTTACGACACGCAGCAACAAAAATACCCAAAGTGCCCTCCATCAGAACTGCTCCTTTAAAAAAGGGACGAAAACATATGTTTACCGTACGTACGCCCTGTCGAGGTTTAGGGGCACGTCAACTATGTGTGTAGACTGGTTGAGGTGTTCTACACACACAGCTTGCAAAGATGAGTTTCGACCAAAATTTTCGATCTCACAGCTGTAGTGTATTTTTTATTTTTTGTAATATTAATAGTTATCTTGGAAAGTGCATCTGTCAGGTAAGGAAACAATGTTGGTCTGGCGATAAGTAGGAACCCTTTCGTACCATTTTTTACCCTTGTGGGACCCATGCATACCGATTTAAGAACAACGAAACTGCGATATTTTTCAAACGTCCAGGAAGAGCTTGCAAGCAGTACGGGTATCAACATGCTGCACGCGTCTCTCACAGCTCCCTGCATCGCACCACGGACACATCCCCTACCCCAGCGACCCGGGCTTCTTCGTGTGGTCGATACTGTAACCGTCGTTTGTTTTCATCATGTTTTCCTCTCTGAAGCCCCCAAAGGGCAAAACCAAAGATGGGGAATGACGGCAGTTTATCATGTGACGTGACGGCAATATGGCAGTTTATCGTGTGACGTGACGGCAATATATACGTAACTACCAGGTTTTAGTATGGACACTGCGGCCGTGCGCTGTGACGGCTACTCGTTTTTTTGGTGACGTGCCGTCATTCCCACCATTGATGGGCTGTTTGCTCCCTCCCTATGATTGTCGACTAGACCCGCCGCGGATATACCAGGGCCAATAGCGAGCCAGTTCCCAATCCCCACACCCCTTGCTTGCCTGCCGCGATCACCAGCCTACCGATCTCCCCGCCCTAGAGGGCGCCTTGCTGCCGAACGAACGCCTTCTTGCAACGGAACACCTCCACGAGGGCGACCTGATCGCGCCAGAAGCTTTTGCAGAAGGTGCGTGATCTTGTTGGCCTTTTTTGCGTGGTCGGGGTTTTTGACTGCTGCTGAGGCTGATACTGATGCTGCTGTTGTTGTTGTTGTTGTTGTGGTTCTTTGAAATCTGGCTGTGCCTTGTGACATGGCAGGTTGAGTTTTCTATCTCCTTGTTGGATGACTTGTATTCATATCGCTCGAGGCCGCCATTAGCGGACCTCAGCGTACTGCCGGTTGTCCGTCACTGCTTCTGTTTTTGTCGAGATCTGCCATGAGAGCTAAACCACTGCTCTAACATCTCCGTGTTTCCCTTCGCGATCGCTTAGGGGATGATGGAGAGATGTACACGGGGCTGGCGGACGGGAGAGTGGTGCGCCTAGACCCAAACGGGGAAAATCCGCAGACGGTTTTCTTCACCGGCGGTGTTGTTTCGGCGGCCGGGAGGGCGGTCGGGTCCACTACCGGCGTGGAATACGGCAACCGACTCATGCACGAGTGCCACGAGAAGGTAACCACCTTGATTGCGAATCTCCCTACGCAATAAAGGGCCGTTTCTAACGACGCGTTGCAAACGGCGAAAAGCTTGCCAATATTTGCCAATTTGGCAAGTTGTTTTTCGAGTCTCTAAGTAGCAAATAAAAAACTGGCGAACAGTAAATAAAAAAATCCATAATTTGCCAATGAAGGGCTAAGGAAATAATATAATATAATAATAACACCCAAGGAAAAAATTGGCAAGTTTATGGTTGTTTTGTCATGTCCAAATTTCCACAAACTTGCCAATTTGGCGAAAGACCTTGCCAATGCGTATCGTTAGAAACGGCCCTATATTAGACGACAAGAACACCTCGTTTTCCAAGAAACGGTGAGGACTGCTCGAACGGTGTTAACTCTTTTGGCACTCATGTATCTTTATTACAGTACAGCGGCCAAAGCAACAGAAGACGATATTTTCAAGAGCCAGGGAAAAGGGGGCAGCAGTACGAGTAGGACCATGCTACACGTGTCGCATTCGTAGCTCCTTTCTTTGAAGTCCGGGCACATCCCCCACCCCAGCAGCCCGGCTGCTTCGTATTGCCGATGCTGTAGCATCATTTGGTTCTGACATATGGTCCCTCTGAAGTCCCCCAAGGGGTTATGAGACTTTTGAGTATAACCTTGTCAATCTCTTGTTGGTGGCAAACCATTTTCGCTGCGTTCGGATTGGCGTCGGTGACTACGGACCGCGTTGGACGGCGCGGAGTTGTCCCTTTTGTTTTGTCCAGCTCGCATATAATATGCGCCCTTAACTGGCGCAGAGAGAAATTGCGGGTTATCACAGTGGAGTTTACCACGTATTCGAGAAAATTGGTTGAGGCGCACTATGCACGAGACGAAGGGGATCATCCCTACATTGGTTGATTCGGTTAGGGTTAGTGTAATACATATTTTAGAGTCATTTCAACCATGTTCTCGATTGTGTGGTATGCTACCCTTACTTATCATGCACCCACCGAAACTTGTCGGTCACGCAGGCGAAGGCAAAAACACTCTCCCTGGAAGATGAGATTGAATGCGGGCGTCCGCTGGGTGTCAGATGGCGCGACGGGAAGCTGTACATCCTGGATGCCTACCACGGTCTGTTCGAGTTGGACGTGAAGAATGGCGGCAGCGCCAGGCACTTGGTGAGGTTTCCGCCCCCCCCCCCCAACTAATTTCCTGACCGGTCATTATAATGCAGGCATGAGGTAACCCATGAACGTATGGAGAGACCCTGCAGACTACTTAATATTGCATTGTCCCCCCGCTTGACGTTGTCTGGTTTATTTCGGGACGGGGGGCACGTATAGCTGTGCCATATGGGTGCTAACTCTAGCGCTATCGCGCTGTTTGTTCACGACGTGACAACGGTGGTCGGTTTTCTGTGGTCTGCTGCAAAAATGGAGGTCGGTGGAGGGGTAATGGTTGCGCCGTGAGGATGACACATTGGTTTCCTATCCTATCCCGCAGAAAAGATCGCAGGAGCGACCACGCGACGTTTGAACCACAAATGCACGCGACAATGATCAGAGTCTACAGCGTAGACGCACAATTGAGGAGCCATCCTGCGGAGAGTTCGAGTTGTGTTCTGTTCACTGGGGCTCGTATTGCCGGGTGTCCAACAAAGACCTTTCAACAAACCTCGCGTCACCTGCTGACGTGCAGAAAAAAAAAGTGGTGGCTCTTCAGTTTTTCGGAAGAAAGAAAACCACCTCCGCAGAGGGAAAAAATGTATTAAAGAACAGTGGTAACTTTCCCAACTATACAATCCCCGGGACACAACAGGGAAGTACGCGGCAGAGAGATGGCGATCCATTGGGCTCCGCTGCAAATAGGATCCAAGTCTACAGTAAGTTCGTTCCCGAAATGTAGTTGCAGTGTTTTAAGAGCCGACTTAGATATGGGTCCGTCCCGTTTCGCCCCGTCCCGTTTCGCTCCGTCCCCCGGTTGCTCATGCGAAGATCGATTCGTTGACAGATATGCCAGTCCCACTCGGGCTTCCTGACGACGCGGCGGCGGCAGAAACGAGGGCCCCGCTTGCCTTCCTGAACGACTTGGTCTTCACAAAAGAAGGTACCAAACACCCCGATCATGGCGCTCTGTCGTTTTTGGCGCCAACTTTCGTTTTGGCGCCAACTTTGTCTTTTACTGTGGTTGGCGGTGCTACTCGTACGGTAGGATGCTTGGGTGCACTGGCGTTTTTTCGACCGGTGACCTCCCATCGCGCTCGAACTCCATCCAGCAGCTTTTGTAGGGGCAGAATCTACAGTAGAACGCTCAGGATGGCGATAAATGCGCTCGGTGGGCCGTCATCCCAAGGGGCGTACTGTGAACCGCAAGAGCCCGATATGTGTTTTTACGAGTGTGCGTGTGTGTGTTTTGCTGGTGTCTCTTTGTGGTCTGCTAGAGTCATTTTTTTGTGCTTCACTGTTGGTGTCAACGACATTGTGGGTGTGTGCTTGGTTTTACCTCTTGACCTCTTGGCCCAAAGGCAAAGTGGTTCAGGCATGCGTGTGGGCCCCTCAGCCCCTGTCTTCGCTTCTGCCGGTGTGCATGCTTGGTGTTCGAATATATATGATGTGTACGTTGTTTGTTCACAATGCGGCGTCTCGGATTGAAGAAGAAACTTCTGCTCCTGTCCCCATCTCGGTGCCATGCTCCGTGGTCACACGGAGAAACGGATACCGTACAGTATAACACTAACGATAACGCACCCCCTCGGACGATTTTCCAGGCTTACGTTCTCGACTACGGGGAAAAATGCTAAAAACGCCGAGCGATTCGTGTATGGAAATATCTCGACGAGATCACCCCAAACACAACGTTATCGTTGTTTGTGCTCCCCTCTGTTTTGGAGAAAACCGGTTCGGAAATCCATCATTCAAAAGGGTGTCCTCTTGCGTGTTGTACGGTATTCGACATGCGTTTCGCGCTTTGTTTCGCGCTCTAAAACAATGTAGCCAAGCCTCTTCGTTCGTCAGCGTTGCAAGCAGAGTACACAGTACGCCCGCCTCGGTGATTCTTGTCGTGGTTCGCAATATCCATAGTCTAACCTTGTATTGTCTAGTTTGGTTTGCAAGTGGTACGGGATGGTATACCGCAGCCCGTAGTATCGTTTGTTTGCGTAATGGTATAGTCTATGCTTGCACGTTGTTTTTTCTTGCTGCTTTTTCTTCAGTCGGGATGGTTTTATAGCCTTTTTGTGACCATGGGCTAGATTTCAGGGAAATGAGCTATTATAATGTGAGAACATCGTCATCATCGTCATTTCTAATTTCCTGGCCCAAACGTCTCGTCTCCCGTCTTCCGTCTGGTCCACCTCTCTTATTCAGGCCTTATTTTCCTGACCGACAGCAGCTGGAAGAACCCGCGCGCCCACAATCGTGCAGAGGTGAGTAGCGCTGTTTCTGGAGTGACAGTCCGTGACATTAGTTACTTGCCAGTACCGCCCGTAAAGTGTCCCCGCGACGGCCGCGGATGGGCAGAGATCGTCAAAGATGGGCAGCTAGCCAAAAGCGGGGCGTATCAGTAGGGGCGACAGTAGAGGCGACGAATCGTTCGGGCCCACCCGTTTTGGTGATGAAGTTTTCTTGTTTGTGTTACCAAGGCGGTAGTTTCAGCTGTATAACTTTTGAAGCAGGTGCGGTTTCAGGGGGTTTACCTTTCTTCTTCCAAGGCGAAGGAGGACTAAACACGCAGGAATATTGGAGGGTGTCGGTGTGCGCCACCCCCCCCCCTCCTGTCGGGAAAGACGGGAAAGCCGGGCACGCACACGTGCATTTCACTCCTATCGCAATTGTTGTGGCGAACGATTTTTTGTTCCACGTTTTCGTGCGCGTCTCGGTGTTAGGCGTTAACAGTATTTCTACTAAACAGCACCGTGTCCGGTACGATAACCCGCTCCAGCTGAGACTACGGAAATGTCCGCCTCTCAGCACGGTGTGGTGTACCAGCACGTGGGCTTGTAAAAACAAGGCTGTGCACGTGTGTCCCTTGAAGCATGCAACGATCTGCTGCTCGTGTTTTATTTCGAGCTGCACCCTCTATTTCCATTCCTGGCGTAAGCAGATCCTCGACGGAGGAGCGAGAGGGCGCTTGCTGCGCTTCGACCCTTGGACACGAGACCTTCAAACCGTCATGTGCGGGCTCCACTTCCCTAACGGAGTAGAGGTGGGGGGGGGGGGATCGAGCGGCAGAGTAAACCGTTCGTGCAAGGGAACACGAGCATCTTACGAGAGCGTGTATAGTGCGTGCGTGCTTTTACCTTTTCGCCAAACGTTTTGATGGACACTTTGGCCTCACGGCTTGGGGTGGTTCTGCACGGCGTCTCTCGCCCACTTTCTAGGCGGTGGCACTCTCGAGTGTAGCGAACGTGTGAAATAGTCGGGGGGGGCGTTAGTCCTTGTGGTCGATTTGTTCCCTTCCAAAATTGCTCCCTTCCAAATGCCCCTTTTTGGTTTTGCGTCGACCCTCGGATTTCTCGATTTGTCGGTTTGTACCGATTGGTGTCTCCCCGATTTCCTAGATCGATCCACCTTCACTTTAACCGCTTGCAACCAATCGCGCGCGTTGCCCAACGTTGGTGCACAAAGAAAATGCTTCGTTGCCTGGGAACGTCGTGGGTTTTCTCCCAGTACCGTGTTCTCTAGGAACTGTGACCCTATAGCCTACCTGGTACAAATAGCAGAACCAATGTGTGATACATACCTTCACCGACCTGGCTTGTGTGAAGGTGACCATGCTACAGTACCTCTCAAAGGGTGAGGGAGGCACGCTCTAATCCAGCCTACCTCCTTGCGCTCCCGCTCTCACTGCACTGCCTCTCTGTCGCTGGATATTACGACCCTCAGATCGACCCATCCGAGAAGAAGCTGCTGGTGGTGGAGTCGTCAAGGTTCCGCATTCTCGAAATAGACCTGCAGAGGCTGTTGCCGGAAGCACCCGCACGTGAAAACCCGTTGGCCGCGGCGTTGACGTTTTGTGGGGAGGATGAAGCCTTGCCGGAGGGAGTGAGGATTTTTGCGAGCGCGCTTCCAGGTGTTTTCTTGTGTGTGTGTGTGTTTTTTTGTGACAAAAGTACATACCTGGTATGCTGGAAGGCATTCGACGCGCCCGCCTGACACTTGGCGTGGTGTAGACCTGGCACCTGTCTTGGAAGTGGCTTAGTCAATCCGCGCCGAACTCAGACTAAACCTGCGGAGTGTTGATGTGATGTATTCGACGCGCTTGTCTGACGGTTGGCACCGTGTACCTGGTACCTGTCTTGGAAATGGCGTAGTCAAAACGCACCCCAAACACAAGAGAAAACTGTGGAGTAAAAGGATAAGCCGAACGGCGCTACGTGTTTACCGTTTTGTCGAACGAGCTGCACGTGTTTAGCGTTTTAAGCGCCTTATCGCGACGGTCAGCTACCTCGCGAGGTGGAGTCCACTTCTCTCTCTGTGTCTCAGCAGGTAGAATATTGAGAGTTGTATGCTACCTACACAACTCTGGAAAACCCGCTCCAGCGCTTCTCAACCCTCAACATTGAGATATAGCAGCAAGCTGGCGGTGCCCAGCAATGGCACCTACAGTATATAGTATGTCATGCAACGGCCTAGACGGACTATCCTCGCCTCAATGTTCTCCCCCACCCACCTTCGTGCTGCCCACCCATGAAACGAATGTGGTCGGAGCAGGGTTCGTGGATGGACTTGCGTTCGACAAGACTCGGGACGGCTACATTGCCAGGTGAGATATATGCGAAGGTATGTCCGTGTTCTGCTAACGCTATACGTATATTCAGATATTCAGGCTAGCTCGACGGGGTACCCTTCTTCGTGCGTAAGTGCCTTGTCAGGGTTTTCGAAACTGGTTTCGGTCTGAAGAATAGCGCTCCTATCGAGGAGAGCAGGAGATAACATCAATTGCGCGGTTGAGGTTGTAGTGAGAAGCATCGTAGAGTACAAGGGGCCCTCGCCACCGCAAATAAGAATCTGCGCCGCACTTCACACGCAAGGTCGGTGCCTTCCTCAAAACGAACAGCAAAACCTTGACATGTTTTTGGGCGATGGCCTGCCTCCCCGCCTTCCACGCTCAACTAACCGTTCCAGCGCTGGCACCAAGGTGGCTCAGCCGTTCTCGCCCTTGCATCTGCTTCTACAGGTACGAAAACCCGCCAACCAAACACGTCATACATACCTTGAGTGCGTTCGGAGCGCCAAAACTACGTTTCTTGTTTGACACGGGCAATATAGATGATAAGAGATTTCGACGTTGGTAGTACGCCACAGGTCAAGATGTTGATAATAGCCTGGTTGTAACCCCCGCCACCAGAAATAGTAAATGCTCTGTTACGCCGTGGACACGTCGCACGCTGTCCGCTCCGCTCCGTGATTTTCCCGACGCACGCTCTTTTAGCACCAGCGAAAAATAGCGGTTACTATATACGAAGTACGTGTAGAACGACGATGTGTTCGCTGATAATCTTGCTTTCGAGCACTTGAGTCTCATCTGTGACGGTCCTTGTCTTACGCTATTTTTTCCTTGTCATCGACAACCAACGAGTCCCTCGCGACCTTTTCCCGCAAGCCTTGGGTTTCTTGCTCTTACGTGATGAGTAAACTGTGATTCGCCGTTACAAGCTTCACAAGAAAAAGTGTAACCGGTGGTTTTGGATGGAATGATGCCACCAAAGAGAGAACTTACGCCACCTTTCCCCCCTGCACCAAAATCTTCGACTGCAGAGACCCGGAGCAATAAGGACAGCACTCGTAAAGGTGGTTCCGACCAAGATACTCGAGAACTCTACCCCGAAGTGAGTTTCTGATTATTGGCATTATTGCCTGCTTTTCTCGAAGTTTTGCGCGCCCCTTGTTTTCGTAATTTTTTTTATCGCTTCCTTTCGATGGGTAGTGGTCCGGTAAGCGATCGTTGTTGACTAACGACGATGGGAGTAGTGCAGTTGTGAAACGCTGCGTGACGCTTTGTGCTCCATGCGATAGTTTTCGCCGGTCGTAGATATCACCCGCTACCTCTAGCCTTCCGATTATTCCGCATGCCTGATGGCAGCCCTGACGCTCCCACATACTCAAATAATCTGGCCCAAACTGTGAGATAGTTATTTGCACCGAGTC